>JAMQGT020015127.1:0-151609 GCA_024447675.2 Pterophyllum scalare
ATGTTGTGTGCTGTACTTCGTTCAGTTACGTATTGCTCCCTGTTATTGTGTGGAGCAATGTTATTCTTCCTGTGGCCTAATCTTCCACTTCTAATGTACCTGTTGAATTCATTGAAATACTGGTTTTCTTACTTAAATTGTCCTTTCTTTTTGTTTTCGACCTTTTCCTGAAGTTGCATAGTATCTCTAATATTAATTGCATGACAATTATTCTTTGTTCACTACCATTAGAAGACGCCTGTTTCAGTGAAACAGACACTACATCATTTCAATGCAGAATACAACAAAACTTTTTTATACTTGCGATTTGACCATTTAATTTCTTGAATTCTTTTATTTGATATTTTTTTAAAAATGCTTTTCTGGATCTTGCAACTCATAAAGATACCAATATCACTAAATTATGTATAAATATATGCATAAGGAGATTTATTAATTGAGATCAGACAAAAATGCTCAAAATTTACAATAATTATTGTAATACCATCCTGCCAACTCAACATCCTGCATAAATGATTCTGTACTGTATATATTGTTTTTGTACTTTAATAATTTACTGGTCAAAAATATCATGACACATTTGACATCTGATCTCACATTTTATATCTGCCTGTCCTTCAAGTTGACTTCAAAATGCATTATATCTTTAAAGTATCAAGAGAAAGAGAATGAGCTGCCTAGTTAGTTAGAAATATGCTGTAGCATAACATTATAAAATAAGCTCAAGTTATCCATGTCTAGTTATTTACAAATCAGTGCCTATTATTCATAAATAAACATCTGTCACGCTGCCCTTATCTGATTTTTACTGCACTACAAACTTATTTTAAAGTAGCTTTAAAAAGAACAAAGAAAACAAAATTAATATATACAAAATATAATACTATTCCCTTAGAAGTAAACACTGCCCAGACAGTGAGCTGCCTTGGCAGAGCTTTGTGCTCCCAAAGTGCTTCTTGTTTAAGGAATGCCCCCACTAAGATGAAATGCTACAGGTCAATAGGCTAAAAAAAAAATTAGAGGAGATATCACCATAAAACGTCTCCAGTTCAAAATATACATAAACTAAGAATATTATTTTTTTGTGCTATAGGTTTTATAGTATAGTTTTATATTTTTCTGTTTATATATCAAATTAGTCATTATGTAACTAATTCTGGGATAATTTTCAAAACAGTAATCTGAATATTCTTGTTTCAATTTGTTGACAGATCAAAGTTGTAGCTAAATACAGAGGACATCCCTTTTTATCATTACATATATCAGAAAATACTGATCATGGAGGGAAGAATGCACACGGGGAAAATAGATGTATCTAGTATAGATATTTATTGAAAAAAGCAATTTACTCCAATTTTTTAAATAAATATCACCATTAAACTTCTCGAGTTTGCTATTTGCATTAATAAAATATTTATTTTATACTGTAAATTTTCTAAAATTGTACAAATAAATACATTAATGAGTTATTATCTCTTGCACTAATTTCCATAAATATCCAATACAGAAATGGACATTTTCTTTCCATGAGTCTGAATTTCAACAATATTCTGTTTATGGTTATTAAGTTTGAAAATATGTTCTTTTTGTGTGTGTTGTTTTTTAAAAATGTGATGCAATCTACTATAACTGTGGTTCCAAAAAATTTTCTGCAGGTCCTCCCTTTCATAAACATATTTTCAGTATTTTTCTTAACATTTCATGCTTTTTTCCAGTCCTATGGAAGCAGTTATTTAGAGTATCACTTCCTCATACCTTTACAGCTGGGTTTGGTTTGGTTCCAGGTTCCATCTTTAGTGCAGCGCAGAACATTGCGTCCATGTCCAGGTGGCTCCATCAAGTGACCAGGGTTACAGCGGTAGATCACTGTGTGGTTGAAGTGAAACTCTCTTCCAAGATAGATCCCATTGGCTATTGGCCCAGGATCTCCACAACTGATCACTAAAGGAGGTAACAGAAATTTTATGGGATAAGTGAGCATAAATCTGTCATATGGTGTTGTTCCAGCAAGCCTGTAGATGTGGATGAGAGCAGTCTCATTTTAAACTAAAGCATAACAATCTGTGCTTTCTAAAATGTCTTAAAAACAGTGCTTCCCTTTCCTCCTACTCAGAATTCTCACAGATTGCCTTTCTTACTGTACCTTTCCTGGAGCACATCCCAGCTTCATTCCATCTACCTCCCACCTTCTTTCCCCCCTTTCCCTACACGTCTGTCTCCCTCTGTTAAAGTACACAAGTTAAAATCTCAGACACAACACACTTTGTGCAGTCCTGAACATGCACAGCAGCTGGTTCCCTGCCCATGAACAATTTATACTACTCTTGAATCATTTGCCAAAGTAAAACACTGCCAAGCATATAACAATAGTACAATATTTTCAGTAGTGCTTCTAGCGTGATAATGAAGCTAACTCAATCTTTGCTAACCTATCATAGCAATAGCTCCCAGAACTAATCATTAAGACAGCAATAATCATCCTACCAGTACAATCTGGGGGTTGTCCTGTCCACGTCCCATTTGTTGTGCAGTGTCTAGTGGTCAGGCCTGATGTTTTGAAGCCTTCCCAGCATGTATAAGCCACTGAGCTGCCAAAGGTGATGCCGTCACTGAAGACAATCCTGCCATGTGCTGGGGTGCCAGGGTTACCACAGGATACAGCTGAGGGGTAAGGAAATACCAATCAGTGTTGATTAAACTCAGCAATAATATCAGTGTAAGGAACACTGTCTTCCTGTCCC
The DNA here is from genome assembly GCA_024447675.2 of Pterophyllum scalare. NCBI lineage: Eukaryota > Metazoa > Chordata > Actinopteri > Cichliformes > Cichlidae > Pterophyllum > Pterophyllum scalare. Next base: position 2,742 of record JAMQGT020015127.1, read on the forward strand.
TCAGGGCTGATCAGCTGTGGGCTGCAATAATGAGATGATCACTGGAGTCAGCTGGAAATAACATAAAATATATCCTTGGGATAGTGAAGCTGATTAATGATTAAAGGTTGCTGGGTTAAGGTGACCCCAAAGCTGAGTGTTAGTCCCCAGGTGTGACTTTTACTGCAGTTTCCTGTCTCTCCATTTTCACTCTCCAATAAAGGCATAAATGCATAAAATAATCCCAAAAAAGAGTTTTCTGACTGCTTCTGAGCAATTAAGTACAGATGCATTACAGTTGTGTGCTAGAGGGTGAGGGGAATTTGTTAAAACACCTATATCACCAACTTTAACTGCCAAAATGCCACTGAGCTAATATCTCTAAAAGATCCAAGGGCAGGTGCTTTCTGATAGTGTTTACTGTCTACAAAAGCCTCTGTGAGGTACAAGAATTGTAGAGGAAAACAAATGATGGTAAGAAGCAGCACTAGGTCATACAGCAGGACTGTGGAGCTAATTATCAGTCAATACTTGTGGACAATGCCCTTCCTGAGTTATCTTTGGGGAGAACAAAGTTGCAGCGATGAGAGCACAGAGAATACATAATTATATTTCAAGATTGGCTGTGTGCTTGACATTGCAGCATTCATTAAGTCACACTGGTGGTCATGTTCACAGCTGCTTCAACAGTTGCTCTGCTAAAGCCTACAGTGAATCTAAGGGGTTCCTTTTTATTCTGTGGAAAAAGTCACCCTCTATGATGTCGTCTTTTGAGCCACAGCCGTTCCCTTTGTGTCTGAGCCGCAGCTGGTCTTGTAGATTGTAAGACAAAATTGTCAGGGGATGGTACGTGAATGCAGACAGGAAAGCACTACGACTCTATCTAGTGAGCCATCGACCTTTAGTCTGCTGGCACAGCACATTAACAGAACCGGCAGAAATTAGCAACCAGCCACAGCACATTTCACTAATAAGATCATGACAGCTGACAGCCTTTAACAATCAAACACCTATTGATGGGATTCATTAGCTAGAACCCTTAAAAGCCTCGTTCAAAAGTTTGTGTGCGAGCGTGTGTAGGTGGAGCACATCATGCAAAGCTGTGTGTGTGTGTGTCTATGACAGCTAGCTGTTTTTATCTGTGAGTAACAGTTTGTACATGTGTGTGTATTTGGAAGTGTGTATGGATTTCTTTGCATTTGTGTGTGTGTGTCAGTGATAGATGTCTCACCCTCTCTGAATCAGCTTTTAACCACTATTAGCTTAATGAAAAACAACTGTAGACAGACATAAATAATTACCTTACACAATGGTAGACAATGGCGCACACAAACAGAAACACACACTTCTAAGGTGTGTGTTTGTGTGTATGTGAGGGCGTTGTGTCTTTAAGACTGATTTGACATTTACGATCAGTTTTTCAATACATGCAAGCAAGTCAAGACTTTAAATAGAAGAAGTTAAATTTAGAGATTGTCTGCAGTGTCTCAACCACACACCATCCACATCATCTTGGTATAATCACTGTGCCCACCGATGGGTGGAGGGAGGTGATGTTTTTGGTCACATTGATCTGTCTGTTTGTCTGTTAGCAGAATAACTCAGAAAATTATGAACTAATTTAGATGAAAATTTCTGGAGTTGTTGGGGAACAATTGATTACATTTTGGTGGTGATCCGGATCTTGATCTGGATCCAGGACTTTGTAAAAGGATTTTTTTACCGGGTGAGGTGTACGTGCTACTGAGTACCCTTCTAATTTCAGTTTTGGGCCCTGTGCCTTAACGTTCTAGCTATGGGAGCTTTTTTTTTTTTTCTTTCAACATGAGATACAGTCTAAGGATATTGTCAGGAAGAAAAAACACATTACGGGATTCCATTAAGATTCAGCATTTCTGAACCATGATGTTCTCAGAATTGTGAACATTTTTGCAACACAACTCGGTGAATTGAAAAAAAAATTAGAAATTCAATGTAAAACATGTCAAAATATTTTTGTGTGCATTTACGTATAACAATATTTATGTTTTTTACCGTCCTATTTTTAGTGTACTAGTAATGTTTCGTGTCACAGCCACATACGTATTGAGACTGTATGACTCACTCTTCCCCGTCCTGCGTGAATAGCCCATCTATCCAACTGAATCCAGAATTTGCATCAAACTAAAGTGCAAACCATGTCAGCAGTGTGTTACTCAGCCTGAATATCTTAGGCAAGGTTACACAGGCAACAGCTAAGGACTCCAGTGTCTCTACAGCTCTGGGGGGGCCCACATTAATTTCCCCTAAATTCCCATGGGTTTAAAGAGTGTCTTTGAAAACTGCTGTTGTAGGCTATAGGATGCAGTTTATTAACACAACGCTGCTGAAGACCCAGCTTATTTAGAACTGACACACTTCAATCCTTTGTTTCTAAGCATGTATACTCACAAACCTGAATCTTTATATTTTCTATAAATTACAATTTCCACAATTCCCTCACATTATGTCTGTGTGGAGTTGTATCTAGGAATCTTGAGAATACATTAAATTATCACTTATGGCAAAACAACCCTATTAATGATTTGTGTGGACTTGCTGCAGAAATTTTGACTGCAGTGAGTAAGTGAAAAATCAGCTGAGGCATTACACTACTACTACTACAATATTTATACTCAAGAGCTTATATAACGCTTATTTACAGGTTCATGACTTTATGTAAGACTAAAGTATGTACACCTATTCTAGTTGAAAACACACACACACACACACACGCACACAGCTGTATGAACACTGTCTGAAACACACTGGTTTTTTTTTCATTCCTGTCTCTTTAATACTTCCTCCCAAACAGCAGCTAATTTCCTTCGGGATCAATACAGTATCTGTCTGTCTGTCTAGCCCCGCCCACTCTGATGGATTAGTGAAGATGTGGCATGTGATCATGTGATTACAGATGTAACCCTGTGAGAGGTTTCAGCTGGTAACATAACCCTGGGGTTCAAGTATGTTTGAACCAGAACACGAACATGGAGAGGATCCTGCAGAGGTCAATAAATTACACAGTGCACAATGTTTTCATGCAAATGCATTATCATACCCAAAACTGCATAGTTACCATTAATTTTTCACATATGCACAATCAGGGAGTGCCAACAAAAGTTCACAGTATCATGCACTGTGGCAAAAAAAAAAAAAGACACATACTAGAAGTGCAAAAATACTCCTGTGCTCACTTTTAGAGCCAACAACAACTGAAGGGCATGCTTTGCACACAGATGAGAGATGTTAGAGATCAATTTTGCAGAACTGTCTGGAGCAAGTAAATGAAAAGTGGCAGACTGTAAGGCAGATGCTCATTAATATTCAACACAATACCGGAAAGGAAAAACCCAGGAAGTATAATATCAGCATTTCCAATACAAAACTTCTATATTTAACTCTCTATATCACATGGACAAAATACGGTGGACCATGTCACTCTGGCCAACACAAGACAGTAAAAAATGAAAAGCAGTAAAAAAAAAATACCCCCCCTCCCCATTTTACACACACACACACACACACATATATATATATATATATATATATATATATATATATATACAGTACCAGTTGGACTCACTCACCCATATATTCATATATTCATGTGAATGGGTAAGTGTGTCCAAACTTTTGACTGGTTCTGTAAATCCATCCATTCTCTTCCCCTTATCCTTTTCAGGGTCGCAGGAGGGCTGGAGCCTATCCCAGCTGTCACAGGGCGAGAGGCAGTACACCTTGTACTGGTTGCCAGCCTGTCACAGGGCTGACACAAAAGAGATAGACAACCACTCACACCCACACCTATGGGCAATTTAGAATCACCAATTAACCTGACCCCACTAACTGCATGTCTTTGGACTGTGGGAGGAAACCGGAGTACCCAGAGAAAACCCACACAGACACGGGGAGAAGATGCAAACTCCACACAGAGAGGCCCCGGCCAAGGTGGATTCAAACCCAGGCCTTCTTGCTGTGAGGCAATAATATACGTGTGCATCTAATGCGTTGCCCTTCATCCTTCCTTTATCTAAATTGCTATGGCTCTCAGCAAATAATTGTTACCTGCCCATCACCTATACACTTACTTCTACTTATTTCTATCTAGTTCCACATGTATCTCAGTAAAATGAGCGTGCATGTGTGCGTGCATGCATGTGTTTGTGTGTGTTTACAAGATTAAACTGTTCAACATTTGGGAGTGGAGCTGGGCCTTTTCTTTTCACACAAAGATCTGAATAATTAAATCCATACGGCACAAATGCATTAGAATTTCTAAACAAATCTTGTTTGGCTCCTTTTATAGCAGGGTTTTATTTTTAAAGCAATGTTTTATAGAATCTGGTTTGAGGCCCAAAAGTAACCTCAAAAGAGACAAAGATGACTTGCCATCAAAGTGTATGCTTTCAAAACAGACGGTTCGGCATGTTGTCACATTTAAATTTCTTGTATAAAGAAAGCAGCAGCCTTTTAAAGGATCTATATAAATAGAATACAGATAAGAACAGCCCATAAATATCTATCTTGAGTCAAGGAGAAAGCACCGCTTCGATTTTCAGTGCGATGACAAAAAATAAACAAATAAATAAAAAGTTCCATCTGCTGTTTAACGTGTAAGCTGCAGTGTAGATTTTCAGTCGAGTTCAAGTGTCAAACTTTTACCTAACAGGAGTTATATAAATGGTCATTTTGACACTTCCCACCTTGACAGACAGGCTGCGTGCCACTCCAGGTGCCGTTATGCAGGCAAGTCCTCTCGGCCGACCCAATCAGGTTATATCCTGCCTCGCAGCTAAAACGCAAAAGGCTCTTGGTTTTAAATTCCTCTCCTCCTATGCGGGCACCATGGGGAGGGATCCCTGGGTCGCCACAGATTCCAGAGCTTACACCTATAGCAAGAAAGGAAACATAAAGTTAATGTACCAGGTTCAACAACAGCCATCACATAGCTCTAAACAAACAAATCCCCCCTCCAACATAATCCTGGACTGCTGAGACGCAAACATAGAAACACATCAAACCACATCAATTTACAGAGTGAATCCAAATACACTTGCTGCAGTAATGTCCATTAGTGTTCTAATAGGTTTTAGTGATTTTGTGTATCTGCATGGTAAAATGCTACATCAGGAGGTCGTATCTCACTGGACTCACTGTGCTAAAAATATAAGTAAGCGTTCAGTGCTAGAGGTCAACAACATCAACCAAATAGCACATGCACTGTAGAAATTGCAGTGACACAATTTGCCTGCTTGGTCTTTTATATACAGTAACACACACATGCATGCCCACAACCAGACATGCAAACTTTGTAGAACTGTACTTTGCATTTAGGCTATATCAAATTGTTCTAGCATTAAAAGCACTGAGCGTGTCACAATTTTAGCAGCTTAAATTCCATCGGTAGGGATTTGTGAGTTTAACAGGGTACAGCGCCAAACGCAGTGTCTTGCATCTCAATGAGTTCTTCAGCTGCAGGATGTATTCTGCCCTGCTGAGTGCTCTGTTTTGAGGCCAGCAGAGTAAGCTTATTGCATTTCAGCTGTTGAGACTGTTGATGCTGAGTTTAGAAATGATCAGTTGTAGTGTTTTGGGATCTGTGTAACCCTACTGTAGCGAAGCACTTACAACCTGAGTAGTAAACTAGGACTTTGCCACCTCTCTATTCCCGTCTGTTTCTAACATGTGCGGCTCAAGCGAGGAAACATGCTGTGTACGGTAGTGCATGCGCTCAGGTTAGGCTCAAATCAAAACTGTCAAATGATGGTATATGCAATGTAATAGAAAGCATATTAAAAATGTAATAAAGTTAAAAAAACTTGAATAATGTTGAAATGATTTCCCCTTTCATCTTTTTTTTGTAGAGCAAATGAGAGGACATGTGCAATGAAGGGCAGCACGGTCACAGGGTGGCTGGCTCTCAGTAAGCTGAAAGGTAGGTAATTATAATCAACGATATAAACAGCTTGCTGCAATTTGTCACTTATTAAATTGATTAACTGATTTGAAATTATGACGTCTCTTCTGGTATGTTGTTTATGTCTGGAACTGTGGAAAGTGGAAAGTGGAACACATTTTCATAGACCTCAGTGAAAACTGTACAAGGAATAACTTTCAGTCATAACATGAAGCCGCTTAGGTGACTGTCTACCACTGTCATTTCCTCAACACAGTACATCACCCCCTCTGATCTACAATCAAAAGACAATCCAGTTGAAGAATTGAGTAATTCTGAAACACACACAAGGAGCCTGTCTGTCAATCACAGATACCTGTCAGTTCCAGTTAATACCTCACAGTATATTATGCCAAGGTAAAACAAAGATGTCTTCATACTGACTTGCCTTTGGGGGTATGGCTCACTGTTTTGATTCCAGATGGGGAGTTACTATTTTTTAACAGCTGAATCTTTTGCTCCCCAATAAGACTTGTTTCATTCTTTAAGTCGCTGAAATTGTATTGTTGTACTTCAAGCAGTGAGCTTTTGTTCTTCTGTAGTTTTTATTGGTACTGCTTACCATCTGACCAGATCGATACATAGTATCTATAAATGTAAGCTGACTCTGGAAATTATCCTATAACGATGGTGACAGTAGTACCTTCAAAGTAAACCTTACTGTCTTTTGGACCATAAAACAAGGACTGTGTTTCTCCTAGCTCAAGGTGCAGTAAAGATATAGATATAAATAAACAATGCATATAACAGTAAACAGGCTGTATAAGATTAGATGGTACATTCTGTGTGTATATGGTTTTTAGTTCTAGCAGTGCTGGTCTCCAGCAGCTCCTTCACATATGTTCTGCTTATGGTGTGGAACATGTCATTAGATACCATGATTAGGTCAGATATCTTGGACATCTTATTATAGATCAAATGCAGGAAGATTTCTCTATTTAGAGCATACTGTACAGCTCTGCATACTGCACACTTGTGGACAAAGTATAGGAAAGTTAGTTTATGGAAACCTCACGTAGCCTAAAATAATGCCATTAGATTATTACTGAAGAGACACAGGTGGTTCCGCAAACATACTGATAAATTTGTCTCTTTGTTGGAAGGTAATTTGGGTGTATTTTTTCTTTTTCTTTTTTTTTCGTTGTTGTTGCTGCTGTTGCTGTGTTTTATGTGACTTTCATGCTTGTTTTTATGGACCATGAGTCTGGAACAAAGACTGATTGATTGACACAAATTGCACACTGTTGTTGGGAGCAGGAGTGGTTGCCATACAGAGTGCTTCCATGTTTTATTTGAGTAAGTGTGTTCCGCAAACTCTCATTAAAAAGGCATTTATGGATATATATTTCCTTGTGGAAAGCCTCATTGTAGATGCAGTAGATTAGCCTTATATGTAAAAACAAGTGCCAACATGTCTCTTATTGTGTACAATGTGTGTGAAAACGTACAACAGTGACATTAATCAAAGCCCCAATACTGCACAAGATATAAATCACATACATTAGATATGAAGGTATAGCAACTAGTTTGTCTTTACCGGTGCAGTAGGGTGGTGATCCGCTCCATGTGCCATCCTCCTGACAGTGGCGAGTAGCATTACCCACAAGCACTCCACCCGGCAGACAAGAGTACTGCAGTACTGAACCATATGTCCAACTGTTGGTCCCAGATACTGCTACATTAGGGGGTCCACCGGGGTCACCACAGGAAATAGCTACAGAGACAGCAAGCAATTGAAAGAGATAAAGTAGGGTTTAATGTGTGTGCGTGTGTGTGTGTGTGTGGTTGCGTCTAACTATACATTACAGATACTACTGCTTCAGGTGGTGCAGCTGGGTCACTGCAGAGACCGTAAACGGGAGAGTGTTTTCGGCAAAGAGGGGTGGGATTAATGCAAGTGCTTGTTGTTTTTGTGTGCGAGTTTGCGTTTGTGTCAAAACACACAAAAAAGGACTACAAAAGCAAAGAGATGTAGACATTACATGTGGGTTGAGATAAATCAGGCAAAAGGCGCTAGCTACAGTATGCAACCAAGGTAAGCTGGAAGCCAAACAAGGGTATTTTGATTGTGTGGTATGCACCTTAACTATTAGATGTGTACTTTTAATGATTTTTCAACTGTACTATACAACTTATATGCCCATAAATAATTAAACCTGCCTTGCTTGTACTATATAGCAGTATATAGGCATGCAAGTGAAGCTTACTGACTTTAATTCAATTGCCTGAGAGAGAAAACCAATAACTCATCTGAAATGAAATTCACTTCAGCTTGACAAAACAGAAAGCATCTCTCCCTTTCTTCTATTTAAAAAACTAGACGAACTCATTCCAAAGTATTTAAGCAACAGACGTGTGAAAAAAAAACTCCCAATTTTTTCTTCAGCTTTGGAGAAATCTGTTTTACAGAGCACAAGTTTCTGGAGGACACTGATATGGAACTGCTCTCGATTTTCTATTGCTGCCAAATGACTTGTCCTCCGATATCTCTCCTTACCCCCAAATTGTATTACTCCATCCTCTCCCTGCCCCTCTGTCATTGCCCCTTTCCCCCCAATTTTCCGATAAGACCTTGTTTCTCGACTGCAACGCTCGATGCACAGACGCCAAGTGTTTCACCGGTGTCTGCCCCCTTCCTGCCTCTATGTCTGATTTCTCATCTCTACACCTGTGTCTTCGTTCTGTGCTTTTGCTCGCCTCCTTCTGTTCTTCTCTTCGTCTGTGAATCAGCCTCTTTCTCTCTATCACACTTTAGTTTAATCTCTATGTTTCTCTCCGCCATGGTAGTGCTCTAACAAGACCACCTATAGCCTTAAGAGACAGATTCTCACTTTCTTTTTCTGTAAACACACATGCACACAAAACACAGTCAAAACTTTAAGACTCTTTCTTTCATACCCCTTTTTTATGATTACTTTCTTCCCATTTTCTCTCTCGAACTACCTCGTTTGCTCACACTCTCTCGTTCACTTGTCCTCATCTTACCCTCAAAGGCTCTTCAGGCCATTTCACTCCCCAAATGCCTATTCCAGAAAACTAAAAAGAAAGCCACCTGCTTGCGACTACTTTTATGAAGACATGTTTTTATAAAAAAAAAAAAATCCAAGAATTCTTCTGTGCACAGCAGGAAAAACATTTTCCTTACAAGCCTTTGAATTTTATTTAGTCTCTGCTTCTGTTACAACTGTATTGCCACTGTTTCAATCAAGTCAAATATTTCTCTGACTACTTTCATTTGTTCATCCATACCTAAGCAACGGGAGATTGGCCGGTCCCACAGTCCGTTATGCTGGCATGTAAGAAGTGCAGAACCCAAAAGGTAGAAGCCTCGTTTGCAGTGGATTGCCACAGTCACACCATAGCTGAAGACTTCTGGGTAACGAAGGCCAGACTGGCGCACACCATTCTCCACGTGGCCGGGGTCAGAACAGTTCACCACTGCACAAAAGAGCAGAAGTATTTACACAGTTTTTACATGCAAGCATAATTAAAAGTGGTGGCTATATATACTGGCAGCTTCATGGGGTTGAGTCAGAATACTGAATTACAATATTCATAAAGTTACAAATTCAGATCATCCATGTTGCTCTGTTTTGGTCCTCTCTAAAATGCTCTTTTGTCATACCCTGCTCTGTTTTCTGAAGTACTTTGTTCCCTGCTCCCGCCTCTGGTCCCTTCTACTTTTTTCTCTCTGGGTAGATGCCAGTCCAAGAGGAGTGGAGTTTGATTTTCCCCATGTTGCAGGGGAGACTTACATTCACTCAAATTTAAGTCCATGGGGGAGACGCCTATGTGTTTGTGTGTCTGTGTGTGTGTTTGGCACCCTATGGGAACAAAGAAAGTTTCAGTCTCATAATTGACAGCTGCTGGCTGTGAGGTAAAAAGAGGGAGGGAGAGAAGGATAAGACAGAAAAGGTGGGGGAGATGGAGAAAGCAAGCAAGCGAAGATGAATCGCTTCAATGGGAAACCCATGTGAGTAACTACGTTATATCGATCTGCTCTCATGACTTTGCAAAACGCTTGTGGGTGTATGTGTGCGCTTCAGTGTATCACAACTGTTACACTACCAGAGGTCTAGAGAGGTTTGTACTGTAATGACCATGCATGGTTAGCAGAGTATGAGAACATGTCTCTGGACGTGTACCCAGTTGTGTTTGTGGACGAATAAATTTATGAGTTTATTTAGAGATACACTGATTATGGCTGAACGAATCTTGGAGATAAGGTTTTGTGTGTGTACTACAATTATTGTGTTCCCTCTTTTACAATCTGCAGGCAGTACAGTCCAAAAGTAATTTAATTTACTGCACATAATTTGGGTAGAAGCAAATTCAACAAATGCTGAAAATATGATGACAACGGATGATTTAAAGGAAAATCTGTTTTTTAATTCAACCTACGAATCATTTTATTTGGTTAGGATTTTACTCGTCAGTTGTGGTGAGGAGATAGCATCAACATGTTATCTCGTAATTTTTTTTTTTTATGATTTTAAAAGTGAAAACAGCCATGAAGACAGCTAAATTATCCATTTCAGTCATCTGCTACAATGACAGAGCACGTCTCCAATTTATTTCTTGCAATTCACAAAAAAAAACAGATACAACTCTAATCTATGGAGGTGACTTAATAGAATCAAGCATTACAAGGATGTTCATGTGCATGCGTCTGCAGCTCTGTGTTAATAAATATGAATGAGACCTCTGCAGACGGGTAGGGGGCTGCTCCACTGTCCGTTGAGTCGGCACTGAGCACGAGCATTTCCACTGAGGATGTAACCCCTGTTACAGGTGAAGTTGACTACATCATTGAGATTGAATTCGGTGCCATTGGTACGCCCATTGGCTGGGTTACCTGGGTGCCCACAGGTGATTGCTGCGAGAGAAAGAGTAGAGAGAAATATGATGATTAGCATGAGGTGTGGAATAAGTATTTTTTGTAGCATTGTGGCTTTTCCTCTTGATATTTTGTAAGATTTCCAACTTTTTGGGGAACATAATGTCTCTTGAAAAGAAAAAAAACAAAACAAACTTAAACCCTAAGAATAAGTTATAAGTGGTATGTTTGAAGACTATGTGTAATGGATGTTCTTTACATAATAATATCTTCTAGCTTTTCACATTTCACAAAAGCAGCAAATCACCATACACTCCAGATTACAGTGTTTGCGTTTGTGAACTTACGGACACAGACAGGTGTTGTTCCAGACCACCGGTGGTCTTGTTGGCAGATTCTGACTGATGTGCCAATTAGGCGGTATCCTAACATACACTGGTATACCACTGTGTCACGATAACTAGATCCATCTCCGCTAATGTGACCATTGACTATAGGATCTGGAGAGTCACAGTGACCAGCTGGGAGAAACAAAGTGGAAGAAATTAATACAGTCCAATGAAACACATGTTTAATTAACTCACACATCACTGAAGCTGCTTCGGTGTGCTAAACCCTGATTTTAAACATATTCTAGCTCACTGTACCAACAGTTACTGCAGACTGCCAAATTATATGTTGGAGCTTAAATGCAAAAATGTCTGGCACATATCAAATACTTTTTAGCCATAACCATGCAGCAATTACAGATGGAAAAATAGTCTCTTAAAAAAAAAAAAAAAAGAGTCCTTTAAACATTTTTTTTTTTACACACTAAATCCTCTCAGGTTTACCTAAAACTTCAGCACATCAATTGCAGGACTCGTGAGGTGAGGTGTAAAAAAATAATGGAACTGGATTTCAACTGTTAAAGACCAATCAGGTGTGTTTCACAGTCAATCCCTGTCAGTGACTGAGTACTTTGACCGGTACTCTCTCATGTAATTACATTTTAAAGAGCCCATATTATACTGTTTAACAGTTTCATGTCTCCATGTCTTAAGATTCCTCAAATAGTCTAATCAGTCAGTTATTAACAAAGGTTAAATAATTCATCCTTATAACTTAATATAATTAGCTAAAATTTTGAGTAGATATTTATTTCAATTTGTAGGAGATATTCATTATTATTAAATTCTTCTTCTTCTTCTTCTTATTATTATTATTATCATCTACACGCTGCAGAGGACATATTGCCACCTGGACTCCTCGGATGTGATTGTAAGGATTATGTTCTTTGACTTCATGAGTGCCTTCAACACAATCGGAGAGAAGATGAGGATGATGCAGGTAGAGTCAGCCCTGGTCACCTGGACCATGGACTACTTAACCTGCAGGCCACAGTATGTATGCCTGGGGAACTGTGTCTCCAGTAAGCTACTGACAAATACAGGGGCTCCACAAGGGACTGTCTTGTCTCCCTTTCTCACAATCTGTAAATCAGACTTTCAGTACAACTCCGACACCTGCTTTCTTCAGAAATTCTCTGATGACTCAGTGATCGTGGGTTGTGTCAGTGAAGGACATGAAAAGGAATACAGGGGCATGATCAGGGACTTTGTGGACTGGTGCAACCTCAAATGCCTTCAGCTGAATATTAGTAAAACCAAGGAGATGGTGATTGACTTTAGGAGGAAGAGACCCACAGTGGCTCCAGTCACCATTCAAGGCACAGAGGTAGAGGTTGCGTCTAGCTACAAGTACCTGGGAGCGCAGCTGGATGACAAGCTGGACTGGTCCAGCCACACTGAGACAGTGTACAAGAAGGGGCAAAACAGATTATACTTCCTCAGAAGGTTATAATCCTTCAGCATCTGCAGACCTCTTCTGCTTACCTTCTACCAGACTGTGGTGGCTAGTGAACTGCTCTTTGGTGTGGTGTGTTAAAGGGGAGGGGGTTCACTCTAGAGACAGGAACAGAGTGGATAAACTCATAAAGAGGGCGAGCTCCACAATCGGGGCCGAACTGGACTCTGTTCAGCAGGTGGCTGGGGTACATACTGAACAACAGCTCACACCCACTGCATGACTTGGAGGTACTTCAGAAAAGCAGCAGGAAGTCCTTCCTGCCAGCAGCAACCAGACTCTTTAACCCAAACCACTAACCGGAACACACAGTTGTATATAGTATTTATATTTATATTGTGTATATAGCTCTTATATTGTGTATATAATATTATATATAATGTGTATATAATATTCTTAGTCACATAGTATTTATATTGTGCATGAAGTATATAGTGTTTAAAGGGTATACAGTATATAGTATTTATATTGTGTCCCTATATTATTGTTAATTGCTGTTGCTGTAAGAAAGCAATTTCCTGCAAGGGATCAATAAAGTTCTTTTCTATTATTATTATTGTTGTTGTTGTTGTTATTGATTCAGTGCAAATATTAGTTCTATCAACAAATGCATACAGATATATACCATAGATTTTGCATGTCCATCAAAATCTCAAAAGAATGTGAGGGCAGATATAAAATGTATGTGTGCATTACTGAAATTCTACATATTTATAAATCTTAAGCAAAAATGTAAAAATTACTAGGATTAAATTTTTACAGAAAGTTCTAGACAATAAATTGCAACACAGCTGTTCCCTGTCAAAAGTTATGCAGATTATAACAATATGACTTTTTAAGTGTAACAAAGCTTTTCTATTACACTATATAGTATGTCTTATTAAATTTGGCCTCTACTTTTTCATTATTTTTAGGTGCTCCATTACAGGCTGTTAGTCAGATACTAATCAGGTGGGATTTTAAACAGAAATTTGAAAAAAAAAAAAAGTTATGAGAGTTCATTAATGTATTATGAGATGAGTCAAGGCTTTGATTTTACTACATTTCTTTTCCAATTTCTTAAATTTTGAATCAGATTGTTCACTTTTCTATCCAAGTGACTTAAGATGAACCACAAGACTTTGAGTATCCTGTCACATTTAATGGACATTACCTAGACACCTGGTCTCTACACCACTCCACAGCCCATTAGCGCCACACTCCCTCACATGGGAGCCCACCAGCGTGTAGCCATGGTTACACATGAAGATTGCAGTTGCTCCGAATGTGGTCAAAGTCCCCAGTTTGGTACCAAAAGGTGGGGAAGGAAGTTCCCCACAGGAGATAACTAAATAATGAATAAATGTGTTATTACAGAATGGCAACTTACACATTACATAACAATGAGTTGCAAATCATGCTGGCACATGTTACCAAGCCTTCACCATGACTGGTAGGATAAATAAAACATAACAAGACTACCATCCTAAATTTAAACATGGTAAATTTTGTTTTCCAACACAATACCTGACTGAATTAAATTTCCTTTAGAAGATTTGAGATCATTCTTCCTTAATATCCTTGGAGACACTGCTTTAAAGTCACTAGCCAATTTCAAGAATAGACACTTCGGTTACACTGCCAAATCCCTTGAAGCTGCTGCAGTGATAGGTAGGTCAGCTCAAATACTAGCTAGAGAAATGAATTGAAAACGTAGCCAAATAAACTTTTTAAACCAATGTAAAATAGATTACAGTTTTTAATGATTTTTTTAAACCGCTCATTATACACATTTCACTTTTCCATTGGCATGTCATATATTATGCAACACTATGAAATTCTGCAGCCTGTTGGAAAGTGTTCAAAGTCACAATGTTCTGTCTCAACTTCTCTTTATGAAACACGGAGCAAAGACACATTGCATAGTAAGGCTGTATTTAAAAAGAGTATTTCACTACTATCGACATTTAGGAAGCACAGACTGCATTCTGTTTAAAAGAGACAGTCCCACGACAATGTGCAGTGGTTAATATCCTAAGGCATGTTGGAAACACATGTACCCCTGGAAACTCATTTTAAAAAAGAAATAGAAAGAGAGGTAGATAACCTCATACACACAACCACACAATTACATATAAAGCATCTCCCTTTCAAATGTACCTAACGCCGGCAGTATTATGCACATGTGTCCACTCAAAACAGGTGAAAAGCATGCTTTTTTTCACAAAAGAGGGCAATTATGCTAGAAGATTTAACTTTCTCTAACTATTGCAGCTATCCAGTAGTCGGTATGTTATTTGAGTGACTACAGTACGGTGTGAAAGTCTTGAGTCACCCCTCTTTCTTTATATTTTGCTAGAAAAATTGGTGCAGCCATTTATTGAAATGTACAGTCATAAATTGAATTACAGTAAGTAAGGCAAAAACAGAGTTTGTACATTTCTAAAGGGATTGAAAGTTTAGTTTTTTTTAACATAACCTAACTATCTTAAGCAGCTTTTCTGTAATTTCTTTAATCTTCAGGAATAGTTCTCCAGGCTTCTTGAAGGACATTCAAAGCTCTTCTTTGGATGTTGGCTTCCTTTTGTTTCATTCTCTGTTGAGATGATCCCCACACAGCTTCAGTAATGTTGAGGTCCGGTCCCCGAGTTGGCCAGTCCATGACTGATAATGTTCCATTGTGTGCTTTTCTATCCAGGTATGTTTTTACTGCATTGGCAGTGTGTTTGGGATCATTCTCATGCTGAAAAAAGAAGCTGGTGCAAATCAGATGCTTTTCAGATGGTATTGAATGGTAGATCAAAATCTGTAATTTTCTGCATTCATAATTCCATCAATTTTGATAAGATGCCCAAGACCACTGGCTGGCAGCCCCAAACCATGACAGAGCCTCCACCATATTTTATAGATGACTGTAGACACTCACTGTTGTACCTCTCTCCTGGCCTCCTCCGTACTCATTGAAACAAACAAACAAACCAAAAAAAAAAAAACATTCCTCTAAAAATGGACTAAGACAAGGCCTGGACTGAAAAAGACAGCCAGTGTCAAAAGAAAAAATTTGAAAGACCTTCAGAAAGCCTGGACAATTATTGCTCAGGGTCACTTTAAAAAAATTACAAGAAACTCTGGCTCCTTTATGTGTGATCTGATTCATGAATAAAGTTCAGTATAATTCTACAAAAGGGAGGAAGGTTAAAAAGTGCACCGAATATACTATTATTATCTTGTAGACAAGGGAGGGAATCAGATGACTATGAGTTAAGTAAGATTGTCATAATAGTGTCTTTGTGTGGCTTACTTTTGCAGGCAGCTGGGGCATCAGACCCCTCCCAAGTCCTGTTGGCAAGACAGCGAAGAGTTCGGTGCCCCGCACCCAAATAGTACCCTGTTGAGCACTCCAGCATCACCGCAGAACCAAACTCTCCCAGCCTACCAGAAAGTAGGCGGTAGGTCATGTGATCTGAGAGGATGCCCTCAATGCTGGAGCAGTGCACCGCTGGAAAAAAAAAGATTATTAAATTACAGTTATATGAACTGTAACTGAATGCAGTACATTATGACACAGTGTTTTGACGTGTGAGTCATCAAAATGCACTCTGGACCCTGAGAACAGAACCCTCTATTTAGAGGCTCTAGCTTTTTCTGGAATTGCCAGTGCCTCTTTCTTTTTGTCTGGTAACACATTTGACCACCCTTAAGTTATAGCTAGAAATACATACGTAGACATCTGGGGACTGAGGCAGCATTGCTCCAGCTGCCATCCTCCAAACATACAGCGGTCATCGGAACACCTGGGTCAAGGTGATAACCATGGTTACACTGATAAGTCACCTGGCTACCAACAGTATACTGGTAAGCATGGAAGCTGCCGTTTCCCGGTGATGGAGGTATTCCACATGAGACAGCTGCCACATAAAGAGAGAAGTGTTTCAGAAGGAATCCTTTAAAACAGCAAATTTCTAATCCTTGTCAGCTTTGTTCAATATCACTAAGAAGACAAAGAACGAGTTTAAATTTTTACCTTGACAAAAAGGCGGTGGTGTATCCCACTGGAAAAGCCCAGTGGAGTCGAGCTTGCAGGTGGCATTGCTTGAGCCAACCAGTCGGTAACCACGATTACAAAAGTACTGAAGCCTGCTACCTGGGCGAAGTTTGGTTCGGTTTACCACACCTCCATTCAATGGAGGATCATTAATGCTACAGTAAGCAGCTGGAGACAGAGAAACAAAGAGAGACAGAAGAGGAACAATAAAAAAAAAAGTGTTATCAGTGTATAACAACATAAACCCATTACTAATCAAATGATATAAATACTTTGCTTTCCTAAGCTAAAAATAATTAATTGGAATGACAATTTAAGGTTTCTGTAGTGAAAAGAAGCTGAGTCTGGAAACTTGATGGCAATAATTGTAACATTACCAAGCATTTTGAAAAAAAAAAACCCACTAAAAGCAAATGCCATCTATTAGTGAACTGAGTTAACATACAACAGTCCTGAAATTTGTGAAGATTATCCTAATGCAAACAGATTAGCCCTAAACTAGAAGAAGATATTGCACTTATTTTGTCTTCATACAGCAGAGCATGAGTGTGGCATGAATAACACTCAGAACATAGCACTACGGGCCACTTGGCTCTCACTTCACTGTCTGATGTGGTCACTGCTTCACCTGATCTTGGCTTTCCTCCCTCTTGGCTTCGCATTAGTGGAATGACATTCCCACTCTGATCAGGACAACAGAGTCACTCTGTAATTTCCATCGTTATCTGTAAACCTTTCTTTCCAAGAAGTATCTTATGTCATCTGTTCTGTTTGATTTACCATTTTAGATCCTATCATAGCTATGATCCTGTCATAGCATTTTTCTGTAACATGATCATTATTCAGTCAGGGAAGCCCAGTCCTTCTTTATAACTATTAATATTAAGCATCACATCTGAAAAGTGTTAGTTCTACTGCTATGGTTATTTCAAGAGACTAGAGATAACCTCTTTTACCAGATATTTATCAGCCAGTAAACACAGAAATCCACCAAAGGTTGAGGAGGCATTCCTGTGGAAGCCCAATACTAATTAGGCTTTGAGATGAGTATCATACTGTGCCATTATAACAGAGCTTTCTAACTGGTGACACCATTACTCTGCCCTACTCTGATGTACCTACAAGCTGGGTTTAAATCCTCCTCCAACCTAAGCAAAGAGCTGACATTCTGTAACCAAACCTCTATCTTCCTCTGCTATTATTAGGCTAACTAACACTGACTGGCCTTACTTGCTTAATAAGTGGGTTTATCTGAATGTCAAGGCCTTCTGAGAAGTCCAGGAATCATGCCTGCTTATTGTATTCAGTGCTCCAAGTTTACTGATAGCCACTCTTTATACCAGAAAACCTTTCAAAAACATCACAATGAAGCTTACTCTTGTCCAAGCACAAAGTAAGAATTCAGTACCTTACATATCTTGTGGCTAATATCAACCCTGGCATCTACTCTAGTTAACCTAGAACAGCTGGCCCCACTGCCATGATATGCAGTTTCATTTTATGTGTCTACAGTATTTCCATTTGTCTCCTGAATGACCAACTATTTTCCAGTGCCTTCATTTATGCTTATCTTAACTGCTTCCACATTTATGTTGCAGTATTTTTACCCATTACTATAACATTAACTACACTGTATATTGTGACTTTAGTTCCATTTGTAGTAGTTTTAGCTGATGAATACAACACCAAAATTTTAATGGCTCTGTTCTCACAGTTATTTATCCTCCTCCCATTGCTGACATGTCTTTAAAAATGTCTAGCCCCCCCATACTTATTCACAGTTTGAAAAAAAAAAAGCTAGAGAAATAGGGTAGTAGAATTTCCAAGTGAATCATTATTAAGTATGTATAAATGTGATGAGGCTACGGCAGCTTTCAGGAAGGTCAGATGATAAACAGATGTCATACAATTAATACAAATGGCACCACATTCATTTCAGAACTAAACAATACATTTGGGCCATGAAGAATTCTAAAGTGAGAAAAAAGAAGTGTAACAGTGTTTATTACAGCTTACTCCATCTGTCACCACACATTTATAATATATGCTTCTGAGGATCCTCACAGGCACCATACATTTCCTACCTCCTAGCCATAATCATACCAGCATGTCAGAAGAAGAAGAAATATGAAAATTTTAAACATACATTTATGATACATTCTGTACTATAGATATGTTCAGTTTCAATATAAAGCACCAGAGCATTAATAATGCATAGTAAGTGAAAAATCCCACCTATTATTATTTTTTTTTGTTTTCTCTAGAGCCGCTGTTGTCAATGCAATAAGACACCATGGGGGAAATAATACTATTACTGTAGACCATTTTGCTGCAAAAACCCAAAGACTAAAATATATCACATATATTTTCTTTCCCTTCAGTATACAGAGGCAGGAGGCGGGTCTTGTGACTTACTCCTTCTAAACCCAAATAGGATTAGTGTCACTATAAATAATTTTTTTCTATGACTAAGATTGGGGATTGTCTATAACAAATTCTTAACAAGTTAAAATGATTAAGTGGTGAACTAGCTCAAAACCCAAACCTAAAAGAGCCAACGCAACCTCACAGTGTTGGCAAGTCACTACAGATTTAATTTGCTCGATCTGACAAATTAACAAATTGGAGTTACTAATTCTATTTTGCTCATAAATAACACGACGCATTCAAAAATAATGTTTTCTAAATGATCATTGCTCACCCACCTACAACCTTGATGAATTACTTTCATTAGAAGAAAGGCATTAGGGATGGTTATTCACTAAAGCAGAAAAAAAACCCAGCTAACATAGGACGTTGCATAAATTTCCATGTACTGTGTCTAAAAGCAGAATAAAAGAGCAAGTGACAATTGACAGCCCTTCCAGATGTGGTGGAAGCATTTGCATGAAAAGCTGACATAGGAAGTCTGGCATGAATGCAATGCACAAAGATATTTTCATTTTAATCAAATAATAAAATCAATAGTCCAAAAGATATTGGATGCACCTGAGTATCGTATCTTGAATCCTCTCTTGTTGGTTGCATGGTCAGTGGACCATCGTAGATACAGTTGGTTTGTCTTTGATGTGAAATTCAGTTGAGAGGAGTGGTTACCACTAAGAGCAACCAGCAGTGGGCTTTGTCCAGAGGATCCTAATGAGACAAATAAATGAGTTTTCAGAGCCATGTGCACACAATAATTTCTTTTTTATGGACATCCATTTTTAGGCAATAAGTAATTTTGTCATTTAAGAAAACTGGAGATGATGGTGAGAAAAACAAAAAAAAAAACACATGACAAAGTTTACTTCTTCGATATGAGTGTCCATATATGTCTCCAGATGATGAGTAGCCTAATGTGAAGCGGCAGTGAAAAATATTTAAAAACGTGTCTCTTTTTTTTTTGGGAGATATGAGGCACACAAGATTAAAAATTTCAGTAAATTGTTTGGATTACTTCTACATTCATTCTCACTTTTTTTAGTCCCATCTCCATATCAGTGTCTGTCTATGTTTTATGTATGTTATTTGCACCAAGCACTTGATCCAGGCTAAAATTTGACCTCATTTACAAAGACAAACAAATCATTTATGTTTTTTTTTTAAATACCATAGTACTATTTGTTGAACAGCTTTGTCCAAAACAGTCTACAAAAAAAGATTAGCAAAATATCTACAGACACTTTTATTTTCAACAATGTTACAATAAATAAGAAAAAAACAACAGTCACTGATGCCCCCTCAATGATGCCATTTAATGTCAGAAATATCAAAGGGTGGTTGCATCTGTTTGGACCAGGAAAGATTAATACCAAAAGACAGATCTAAGTTGTAAATGTGCTCACTCTGCTGGGAAATTCCAGTAAAATGTACATATTTAAAAAGCTGGAAAGATCTCATTTGTGCTTGGGTGGCTTATTAAGATGTTTATAGCTTTTAAAACTAAACATTGTTAGCTATCAATAGTCAAATTTATCTATTATAGTTTTATAAAGTTTTTATTTAAAATAGATTAAATTATACATTTTAAATTTGCTGGTCCACTCCAACTATTTGGAAGTCCTGGGGGGTAAATTCCTAAGATGCCAGGTGTTGTGTTTGTTATTAACTAAACAGTTGGCATTTAAAAAAAAGAAAAAGAAAGAACATGAATTAAAGCTGGATCTGAGAATGTGTGTGTTTCTGGGTGTAAATTGATAGAAAATATAGAGGAAAAAACTGTGTACCATCAAAAATCTCCAGTTCATCAAACTGCTTCTCACTGTGGAACATTTCAACATAAATATTGATGGTGTAACCTAAGGGAAAAAACAAGACACAATCATTTACTACCACTCGCAAATGTACTGCAGTATGCAATACACAGAGTATACCAGATACACACACAGAAATGCAGAGGCATATGCAAATTTATGCATATTTAGGCTGAAAGAACAAATGCACATACGGTACATAGGCCTAACAGCCACTAGAATAAAACAGTTGACAGGTGAAGTGTATCACTGATCATCATAAGCTTGAGTTGCATTTCATAACATTTTGTCCTCAATGTAAAGAGACTAATGGCTGCAGTGGGCTGGGTGATAACATCAGCAGTATAAAAATATACACATGCAAAATTAGTTATTTCCATCACACATGTACAAGCCCATACATGATATTCAAAAAATAAATAAATAAAATAAACTACTACAGGACACACACTGTACCTAGAATCACACGCAGCAACCATGAGCATGTCTGGCTGTTTGGATAGTTGCTAGGAAACCCAGGGCTCAGTATCACTCCTGATGATGAGAACCGCTCCTCATTGGCTGGGCACTGGGCTGGAGGGGTAATAGACAAAAGCCAGTTAAAGTGACCAAAATAAATAAATAAATGCAGCCTTGATTCTGGTTTACCTTACTGGTATGCCTATCCTTCTTTCAACACGCACAAAAAAGTGAAAATGCATCCATTATAAAACTAATCAGTTGTGGAAAATGTTTCAGATGTGCTTTGGATGTGGGGGTCATGTCACAATTTAACACTTCAGGATATGTGAAATCTGAAGGCTGCGTGCCCACTGTCTCCTTCTTTATTATCCTTGAGCAAAAGCAAGATAACTGGAGGCCCCTTTCAATTTTTCTTTATATTATCTCTTTAGCTAATAGGATTTAGCACAAAAGGAGCAAAATGTTAGATCTGCTAAGATATTTTTGCAAGACTTTCTCTTATAAGAATGCCGACTTCTTTTCTTCTGCTTTATAGTGGAAAAAGAGCTCCACATGATGGTCAAGGCCATGTGTTTTTTTTCAACACTCATCTACAGAAGGGAAGAAAATCATTTTCTCAAAAAAGCAAATCAATATTTTTTTGTGTCACATAGAAATACCAGGAGCTGCTACCTGCACTTAGCAGGACTGAAAATGTAGCATTCTTCGTTCTTAAGGTCTCTTTAATTACAAAGCCAAATATGCCATTTGCTTGCCACAATAAACTACTATATAACTTAATTAGTATGTTCATTGTTGGACTAAATGAGAAAATTAGCTGAAAAGCTGCTACAGACTTTTTAACTAATATTTTCAGCTTCAGTGAAAAATTCTAAGACTCTCCAACAGCGATAGACTGCATCAGTATCAGTGTGGTCAAACTAATTTATATATCTCAGTTGTAACTTTCAGCCTAACCTTTAACCTTTAAATGCTTAAAAGTGAAATAACTTTGGTACAATTTTTCATATTATTGGTTTTATGTGTTGATTGAAAGTGTAATATTCATATAGTAAAAATTCAGTTTTTTATTGTTTTTTTTTTTGCAGATGTGAGTGCAGAAGCTTTATTTGGTGGAGCAATATGTCTAGAAACAGCATATTGCTCTGCTCATTCTGACTCTGCAAAGAACTAGTGGGAATAATGTAAGCAGTAATTAATTTTACACTTTTGAATATGAACAGATTACACTCAAAACCATGACTCTTTTTTTCAAGATTACAGAATAAAGGACACCACAACTGCTGTTAAACATCAATATAGGCTTAGTTTTCATATGGCCATTGTAAACAGCTGTAGGATATATCCTCTGGCTGTAGACAGAAATTTGTCAACAAAATTGGAAGCCTACAAAACACGGGTGTTGACTAGGCAGTACTCATCTCAGAAAAAGACAGCTGAAGATGAATTATGGAAAGTCAGGATCCGTTTCCAGGATTCTGGAACTTGCTGTGAATTAAATGTCAGGATATCCTTTTGTTGTGTACAAAATGTGTACAAAATAAAGACCTACCCACCATTTTAAAAACTTATATTCTGTAGAACATACACATGCTAACTTCAGAGAAATGTTCCAACATGTACTAGAATTTATATACAGAGGAAAATAACAATATATAAATTTAATATATAAACTTTAGATATTAGGTTAGATAATTTCTGTATGGTTTGGGAATTTTTTTCAACAACACAGCTTCACTCTAGCTGTTTGAGTTAGATATGCCAGCACCTTAACACATCCCACAATCCATCTGATTTTCACACAGACATTCACATCCTCTTCCATATATAAACATGTATGCTGCTCAGACTGAATTGTATCTTACCTTGACACGTTGGGGGCGTGGCTTCAAAGAGCAAATGAGAATTAAGTTTACAGATAAGCTCTGCCTTTCCAACCAGTGTGTATCCAGGCAAACAGCGATACTTCACAATATCACCTAGCACAAGGAAAAGAGTAAAACGTCTGTTAATTTATTACACCAGGCAGTCAAAGAAAAAAAAAATCCTAACCATATCAACTAAACTTTATTTGTAAACTTCATCCAGTGGATATAAATAAATAGATAAAAGACAAAAATTTAAAAAATAACCCTCCCACACCTCAAAACGCAAAGAGCAGCAGCAGACTGCTAATATATATGATGCACTAATTCCATGTTATCAAAACACAAATAGATTTTAAAAAAAAAATCTGGTACAGTATCCATTCAGTCCATCTTTCCAGCTTTCATATTTTCTACAAATCTTTAAAATGGTTGCCAGGTGGCAATGCATCTCTTTGTAGATCCCTTCAAAGAACAGCAGATCTTCTTATTTTGTTGTTACTAAAATGACTAGCGTTGGAAGAACAGTTGAGAATTGCCTTTGCCTGAACTGAGTACATATTTGCTTCACATGAAGACAGTGGATTTTATCCCCTTCTGTTTCATTGGATTTCAAGAGGAGAGTGTCTATTTACCAAAAATAAAGAGTGGAGAGAGAAGGAACAATCAACAGCCCTCCAAATGTAGTGTATTAAATAAAGGCTTGAAAGAGTCTATCTTTATGAACTTAGGAACAAACCTGCCATTAAAGATTTTTATTTTTTAAGAAGCAAGGACTGGCTCAATGTTGCTTTTCTTGCTTTCCAAAGTAAAAAAAGAAAGGTTTTCCAACTTAAAAGGGTAGGAAATCTACCAGGTGATGTAATGCATAGTTGACACTTTTTTCCCAGGAGACTTGAAGTGCCTCACGGCAAGGAATTTAAAACTGTTAAACAGAACAAACAAGGACATTAGTTTCTTGAGAATTTTCAACAATTGTATAATTTGGTATCGCATCAATAACAATGCTAGTGCTCTCTCTAAGGAACGTCACTCTGGCAGGTTTTGTGAATGTAAAATTCACCTGCAGTCTGAGAGGTTTCATATTTATGTATATAATTACACCAAACTAGCTCAAATTGGCTTCACTCTAGGTGGGCTCAGGTCTGGCACTTTTGCTCTTCACAAAAAAATGGTATACGGGGGAAATATGAAGTATGACTATTACCCTCTGGCTTAATGTTCCATTTGTCTGCATCCTTTTAGGACCACTGCATTTACTGATAATTTTCAACCTGAAAATAAAAGCTGATGAAAGTATCATCCTTGAAATAAAATAATATTCTATCAATGTATTATAAAAAGGTTAAAAATCTTAACACATCATTTGAAAATCAACAAACTTTTCTACATTCATTAAAGATGGCATTCCAAAATACAAGTTTTCTACAGATGGGCTCTATTCACCACTGGCAGGGTAAATTTATCTTGCTGTGTTTTATGAAATTTGTGATTTTTTAGTGTCGTTTATGTTGATCTAAAACAGGGAACGTCGACTGGCGGCCCGCGGGCCACATCCAGTCCGTCAGAATACTGCCAGAGGTACTATCCACCAATCAATCATGTCTCATAACCCATTAAATAACTGTCTCCAACTAGTCTGAATTATCAATCAGATTGTAAACACAGCTGAAGGTGAGTCTAATCTTGTTTTGTGTAGAAAAAATGTTCATCATTTCAAATCTGAAAGGACTGCTAGTATCGCTATCAGGCAGCCATGAGAGATGCTAGAAGGAAATATTTGTCAAACATCATTCAATCAAACTGCAATAAGCCTCATATATTGTTTAAATCTGTATATGCTGTTCTTGATTCCCATAGACCGTCTGCACTGAACCTTCATCTGAGACATGTGAATGTGACCCATCATTCACTGTTCCCTGCTCTGCTGCTTTCTATCAGTTTGAGCCTGTGACTTTACCTTTTTTTACATGAGGTTATTGGTCATCTGAAGCCCTCAGGGTCCCCTACAGATGCAGTCCCACCTCGACTTTTTAAAGAGGTGTTTCCTACTTTGGGGCCATCTGTTCTTGCTGTTATTAACAGCAGTTTGTCCTCAGGTGTTGTTCCAAAAGACTGGAAGAATGCAACAGTGCAACCTCTGATTAAAAAGGCTGGCTTGGATCCTACTGTGCTTTCAAACTTTAGACTAATTTCCAGGCTGCCTTTTCTTTTGAAAATTTTGGAGAAAATTGTCTATATACAGTTTTTAGAGTCAAACAACATTTTTGAGGTTTTTCAGTCTGGTTTTAAGCCTTTCTATAGCACAGAATCTGTACTATTGAAGGTTTTTAATGATATTCTTTTAGCTACAGACTCTGGGGATTGTGTTATCCTAGATTTACTGGATAACACAATCGCCAGTGTTACAGTGGATCACAGTATTTTAATTTCTCATTTAGAGCATTGCGGAGGCATTCATGGAACTGCCCTGAATTGATTGAGGTCCTACCTGGCTGAGAGAACATTCTGTTTTAGTCTTGATAGTTTTAAGTCTTCATGTTCTCCCCTTTTGTGTGGGATACCCCAGGGTTCTATCCTTGGACCCCTGCTACAGTATTTTCATTATATCTTCTTCCCTTGGGTTGAATTTTTAGAAAGCACAAATGTGCTTTCCATTTTTATGCTGATGACAGTCAAGTGTATATCCCCTTAAAACAAGAAGACTCTTATTCTATAAAATCTTTAAATAAGTGCCTAGATGAAGTTAAAACCTGGATAACACTAAACTTTCTTCATTTTAATGACAGGAAGACAGAGGTTTTGGTTGTTGGTCCTGGTACTAGTGGTGGGTCCTCTCCTGTAGATCTGGGTCTTCTAACAATACACAAAACCTACTGTTTCTAACCTTGGTGTCAGAACGGACAGTGTTTTTAACCTAGATAAGCAGATCAGTGCAGTGGTGAAATTCAGCTTTTTTAAACTTAGACAATTGGCTAAGGGCAAACAGATCCTTTCAAAACAGGACTTTGAAATTGTAATCCATGCGCTCATTACATCACAACTGGATTACTGTAATTCTCTCTATTATGGGGTTTCCCAGTCATCCCTGTCCTGTCTTCAGCTGATGCAAAACGCAGCTGCTCGGCTTTTAACTGGTACACAGAAGAAAGATCATATTTCTCCTGTTTTGGCCTCACTGTACTGGCTCCTTGTTCGTTTTAGAGTGCATTTTAAAATTATTTTATTTGCTTTTAAGTTATTAAATGGTCTTGCCCCCCTTTACCTCTCTGAGCTTCTATATGTGCACTCCCCCTCCTGGTTGCTCAGGTCAGCTGATTAGCTGCTCCTGGATGTGCTGAGGACACACTGAAAGCTCGAGGGGACAGAGCTTTTGCTGTGGCAGCACTTAGGATGTGGAATTCGCTCCCACTGCATATTAGACAGGCTTCTTCACTGTCCATTTTTAAGTCACTTCTTAAAACCCACCTTTGGCAACAGTCTGAGAGTTGACTTTTATTGACTTTTACTCATTTGTTTTTACTTATCACTTTTATTTATGTGTAATGTTTTTTAATGCTTTCATATTTTATTGTGTTTTTTATCTTAAGCACTTTGGTCAGCACTCGCTGTTTTTCAAGTGCTATATAAATAAAGTTGGCTTGGCAAACTTGTCTAACTAAAAGAAGTAAATGTTGTAACGAGATTTCCGTCGGTGAACCTGCGGAAGGATCGTTACCGGCTGCAGAGCGTACTCCCCGGCCTGCGTGTCTCCTTTACTGTGATGGCTCTCACATGGTCCACTCATGGGGGGACTGGATGAGTAGGTGGCTCGGTGGCGTGTGCCCGTATGCAGTCATAGCCCCCCGTATGTGTCCATCCCTCGGTTGTCACGAACTGCGCAGCCTAGTATCTACTATTCTGTTATTGTTAAAATAAATTTGCTGCCATTTTGTGCCATTGCAGTTGTACTGTGTGAATCTATAAATAACAAAATATTATTTATTAAAAAGTAGGCAAATTATTATATTTACATTAATACAAGAAAGATACCTCACCATTGACAAGCAACAATTTCAACCAAAATATAGGTTTTAGATTAGATTAGAGATTAGATGAAACTTCATTAATCCCTTTAGAAAGATTCCGTCAGGGAAATTAAAGGTTTATGAAAAGTTTGGTAGTACATAGAATGGGGTCCAGTCAACATCACTGTCATATCTATGTAACATGGAAAAAATATCACAGTCTTTGAGGATTCTTTTTAGCTTAGAAAATTACATATTAAATTAAGAGGATCTTGTCGACACCTTTGTCTAAAGCAAGGCCAGATGTCTGCCTAAAAAAGTGACCACGTGATCAAAAGATTACCACATAAAGCTTTGTTACCTGAGAGATAGACATGCAACTTCATTGCAGATAAAGAATCTGACAAATAACAAGGCCAGTCAGCAAACAAAATAGAAGGCTGTGTAGTTTTCTCTAAGGATGAATGGCAGCTCCTAGTTCACTTCTCAGAAGGGAAAACAAGGCTTTATCTGTGACATGGGCTAAGCGTCAAGTCTGGGGGTGTTTTGCCTGCTCTGGAATTAGATACCTGCATGGAACTGACAACACTTGACCAAGGAGAAGTCAGAATCCACTCTTCAAAGATATGCTACACCCTCTGGTTTGCATCTTTGTGGAGACTGACTCATATCACACCAGGATGATCTAAAGGACTGCTGGCTCAGATAGACTTTATTTCACAGTCCTCTAACCACAACCCTATTAAACAGTTATGGCAAGCATCCCACAAGAGGTACTTCGGAACTTGGGGTATCCAGTAATCCTGTCTATTTAATTTCACTTGATTATATTAAATTAAACTGCATGACAGTTACAAGAGTTATAAAATATTATGCGTAAGATGATTTTCTTTCGTGAATCACTGTTTTGTTTCTTTCTTTGCTTCAAAGACACCGATACATATGCACGCATAGAGATACACTGAATGGAATTTATTAACAAGGGGCTTTTTGCCACTAATAGAGGAAAAGAAAAAATATTGTGACAGACAAGCATGGGCCTGCTATATTTAGATAATGCATTTGCAAAGTAATGTGGCAGATTAATGAAGTAATCAATCAGCAGAATAATGGCCTACTACAAGCCTGATCAGGTAGTTTTTCATTTTGATCTTATGATGTACCACATTAGATAAGGCCGATGATCCTTTTTAATTCTGAAGAATGCAGCAAACGATATCATTAAAAAAATATTGCTAAATTAGGCAAATCTGTAATGCATGAATGCAGGTTCAGCCAACTTGTTATCAATAAAAGAGTTTTGCAGGTTATTTTGTTATAATGATATGTTGGTCTGTTGTTATGTTTTTTGCAAATAATTTTAGTCAACATTTTTTCCCCATATCAAAAGCAATCATCATTAATCAGGACTATTACCTATCTGGAAGTCCTCATCTTCATAGATCATCTCTGCATTCTCAACAACAGGGGGAAGGGGGCATTTCTTCAGACGGTATGCTGGAGAGAAGAAAAATGAGGTTAAAGTGTGTAATTTTGGAGGGTTGTCTTGAAAATGTTTACATGGTTTAATATTCAAAAATCACATTTTTTTCTCATACTTTAAATTACTGCAGCACCTCCTCTCACCCCTCTCACCCCTGTCTAAAAAAAAATATAGGCATAAAAAACCTTACAGTTTATCCCTCTGTTTTTAGTGTCTATCTATCAGCAAGATTGTGCCAGAATTACCCAGGTCAAATTTCAAGAAGCTTGGTGGAATGGTGGAGTACAGTACAAGGAAGGAAATAAAATGCTAATTCGGATGCACATGTAGACCACTTAATTGAAAAAAATCCCAGAGTAGGGCTATTTGACTTGGCCAAAAAAAAGTATAAAAGTCCTCAAATCCTCAGATGCCAGAGTTCAAGATGACTCCTATTTTCAAGTCTGATTGTCATCCCAACATGTACATACAGTTAGGTCCATAGGCATTTGGACAATTTTTTTGAACTACAGACATTCAGCTTTAATTCAAGTAGGTTAACAGTAGTACTGTGAGCCACAAAATAAACTTATTTTAAAGTCAAAATCCCTGCACTTATAATTGCCGGGATAGGGCTTGTTTTTAATGATGTTAATAAACTGCCCTGTGCAGACAAAATAAAGAAAGTAAAGTATCTTTTAAAAAAAAAAAATACTTATTTTGGATTATAGGGGATTTGATTTTAAAATAAGTGTACTTTGTTCCTCACAGGCTGGTCACTGTTCACCGAATTGAAACTAGGGTTTCAAACACTGAGTGCATGAGCATGTCTTCCATACATCTATCAGTTTTCTTATCCACTAATCCAACAAGGGTCAACAGAGGCTGACGCCTATCTTATGTGATAATGGGCAAGAGACAGGATACCATGCACAGGTCGCCAGGCCATAATGGTTAACAAACACACAGAACACCATTCATACTCACATCAATACCTACAGATAATTTAGAATCACCCATTATCAAACATGCATATCTTTGGACAGTGGGGCGAGAAGCAGAACCTATGCTCATGTCTTATTGATGTAAAAACATCACATGAGATGGTAAACCATCACTGTCCCCAAAACAGTAAATAGTAAAAATTAATGGAGCCTAATGGAAAAGGGTGAAAGAAAAACAGCTCAGTATTTGTTTATGTTTGAAAGGCCTCTGACCTAATCTCTTAGAGCTATTCACTAGTAATTCTAAGACTACATCAAGATGCATTTTTGAGTGAGAAAATGTATTTGGTCTTCTGTTTAAAAAATGCAGATGGCATGCAGAAATAATAGAACAAAAGTCTTTTGCTTTAAATTACCATGGAAGTTCAGAATGAAGAAACCTCCAGTTGAAAAGTCAGAATGAAAGCGAATCAGGACCTTTGGGCTGGTACTGTAGGCTGACTCTAGTGCGGTGTTGCCACTGAAAACTCCAAGCTGAGGGCTGGACGTATCTGGGCCATCCCTAAATAGGAAGAGAGTGACAACTGATGGTTAAACTGAAGGCTGGATACATCAAAACTATTGAAAGGCATGGAGAGGAACCCAGTGTTACATAATGCTTGCAGAAACGTAATGCACAGGGCCCATATGATACACTGTAAACAGTGGTGAAATACTTCTACTTGTTGTATTAATGATTTCATAAGTCTATAAAATCCTACTCAATTCAAAATTCAAGTGACACAGATTTATTATTACTTACTAATTTTTTAAATATATGTGTAGAAGATAATAAAAAAAAAGTCTGGTACATAGTATGCTATGGTAAAGAATTAAGTTGCAATGAATTACAATCAAAAGAAATTAACTGAAAAATGTCCATTCCCGATTGTAGATGTTATTACATAGAGTTGTAGAAGGCAACTATGGATTGCTTGTTACCTGAGTGAAGTCTAGTTTAGTAGTTTGTTTTGTATTCAGCTGTTTAAACAATGTCTGTGGATTTTCCATTGACCTGACTGCAAAAATTGATCAATACCTTGCCTTAAACTATATGTTATTATAATCTTTGCAGATTTCTTATAAGGGAAATCCGTATGAGTGGTAAACTTTTTTTTTTTTTTTGAAAGACTACATTCAGGTGTCATTTAAATATCAAAGTCAAAGAGGTCCAATACATCAACATTGTGTTTGTGCATGTTTCTGCTGCAGCTCCAAAGAAGAACAAAGACTTGAGATAACTTTTTAATTGCTATGAATTGCTAGTTGCAGATTTATTTTCACTGACTGAATTGAATTAAATTGATGAAAAGAAACCCAAAACAGAAGTTCCTAATGAAATAAAACACATATCTGGCATGTCCACATATTAGTCCACTAAAGTGGCTGAACGAATATTTTATTTATTTTTTCTTTTCTTTGTTTTTATCACCCATTTCAAACAAGTTCATTGAAAAAACCCCACAGATTAAAGGCTTAACTTCACTCATTAAATATTGAATGTTGTTGAAAGGTTACATTTTCTAACACTCCTAAATGCCCAGTTTTAGGTTTTTAATGAACATGCCATTGGATTAAACAAGGGTTTTAAAAATTTAATTCATGAAGAGTGCTGGGGATCTCTTGGCTCCTCAATAATTCAAGGTCTTCTGAAGGTGTTGGAGCTCATTTGGAAGATCAAAATGTGCTATATGGGTCATCTGAATTAAAACTATTAGAATTTTGTGACTCTGTTTTGCTCACTGAAAAACACATAAACCCAACAGCAATATTGTTCTTAGCCCAAAAAAACATTTTCCCTCTAATTTATTAACACATAAATGTACTTTGGGGCTCTAGTTAAAATTTAAATATTACTAAAAAGGGCCGAAACTCTGAAACTGTACAGAGAAAAGTTGAATTTTGCTAGTGACATTCAACTCAGTGAATTAACAAAACCATGAACCTGTTAAAGCTATTCAATGAAGTCACTAATACCAAGTCATATACTTTATGAGAAAACAAACAGCAGCAATAACAAAACCTTCCGCTGTGAGGAAGACATCAAAAGGAAAAAAACACTTGCTGAAACAACATGGTCAGGAATGATACAGAGAAGTTCTCCCACATATTCTAAACAAGCCTTGCCTTTGGAAAAGAAGATGAAAAATAAAATAAATCTGATTTATAAAGATTTTGCACTGTTTATCTGCTGTGCTCTTTGTACTACATGTGACTGACACAATTATAGTGCAGCCGAGTAAAGGGTGTGTTTGAGAAGAATATATAATCAGAGTGACAGAGGCTGACATGATTTACCATGTAACAAATCCATCCATTCATTTTCCTAACTGCTCATCAAATTTGGGGTTGTTAGAGCAGGGCTGTACCCCGGCTGTCACTGTGGTGAGAGGTAGGGTATACCCTGGACATGACAGGTCACCCATCCATCACAAGGCTAACACATAAACCTTGCAGGCTCACATTCTTGCTGTGAGGTGACAGTGTTAACCACTCCACCCCTCCATCGATCATCAGTCATCCACCATTCAAATAAATACAGAAGCCAGGACCAGCCGCAGGACCAGTTTAGCTAATGAGAGTGTATGATTGCTATTAATTTGGTTTTGTTTGACTTCATTTAGAGAGTAGGCATTTAAGTTCCAAAAATATCAACCTAGTTATAATCTTTGGCCAAATATGCCTTGTATTAATTTCAGGGGGGAAGCCAGAGGGAGAAAGGAACAACTCCACAAGTTGATTTTGATGCAGCTTCATTTCACTGAATATAGACCTGCGACTGCCCAAGACATTACGTATTTGTCACTGTGCACGATGAGGTGGGCAAATGAAGTGATCTTATAGCCTGGATATTTATGGCTAAACTTGGGCTTTAACACCATCAAAGCTTCACTTTTTTATGGCTATGTTTTTCCTGAAACATACTTCTAACTCTCTCCAAAAGCACTTGAAGCATAAAGATGCATTGGAATAATTTTATGCATCTTGGTTAACGAATGGGAAAGGGAGATTATGTAATATTTCTGCATAATCGTTTCTGTAGCTATTTCAGCATAATTTTCCATTCCCATTTTGAATAACTGAAGTGGCCAACAACACAGACCATTTGGAAAGGAAATGTTTTGTGGTTGGTGCCACTTACAGTTTGGGATGCCTGTAGAGTTCCACTTGCAAGTTGATCAAGTTCTGAACCCAAGTTATGATCTTTGAAAATACCTAGATATCATTTCCCTTTATATCATTTCAGAGTTTAAAACTTTTCATACATGAGTATGTCAAAAACTTAAATTATATTGCACTGACGTAATACCGTGATACTAGGAATAGATATCTCTGGGACACTTACTGTTAAAATCTTGTGATGTAGCTTAAGTGTTTTCCATTATAGTTGAGTGCTGCATTATTCTGAGCTCATATTACAATTTAATGTTTTCATGCTGAATAAAATCTGAATTATTTATCACTTCTACATTTCTTTCTCAGATATCCACCACAAGGACATATTAAATATTACATTAAGTATCTAAAATATAAAAAATATTGCCAGTATTATTTAAAAAAAATATTTAAAGAAATACTCCTTTTGATTGAGTGCCTAGTATTATTAAATACTGCACTGTGTTGCTCCGATGTTAGATCTGCTGCCCACTGTTAGCAGTCGTTCAGTGGTATTTGGCAAAGTGCCAAACACAACAAGTGGAAGAACACAGAGGCTGTTTGGCTTTAGTCCCTGACATCTGGATGCAGCTGCTGTGCCATAAACCCCAGGGGTATACAGGACAGAAACCAGCAAACACGGATCAGTGAAATATGATGCAAACACATCAAGATAAAGACCATTCATAAAGACATTTTTACCAAGTTTGAGTAATGACAAGCCAAAACAGGAAGAAGGAAGTCAGCATAGCTACAAAGAGCAGCCAGTGCAAATTAATGCACTGGCTGCCCAAATAAAAGTGCAGGGTTTTTCTAGTTCCTAAAAGGTGGCTCTCTGACTTAACTATAAATGTGACAGATAATTGTGAGCTCTTACTGATGGCAGGAATTTGTTGCTCAGTTTGAACCAGTGGTGTGAACCATCACTTTTAAGTTCATTTTCTGCAATCTCATCAGCATTTATAGTACACACAAACCACCTCTATGGTTTATTTACTCTGTAAAAAACAAAAACGTTGGTGGAAGCCCTTCATTTTCACTACAGTAATTTCTTTTAAACTGATAAAAAAAAGTTTGCTTTTGTCTGCTTTTTCATATTTAGTGTGACCCGTTTTTTAGACTGAACTTCTAAAATTAACCATTGCAATTTTCATATCAAATTAAAATTATGTTCCCAGTCAATTTCTTAATAACCCAGCAGCTCATGGGGCAGTGTCTCATACGGTGTCTTGTTTCACTTTCTGTCCAACTGATTTAGAATATCCAAATAGTCCCAAATCACGATAAAATCTGCGGTTGCAATCCTATGACTTTAATTAGATAATGTCAGTTATCCCATTTTATTAACAGTTCACCGCTGATGCATATAATTAAAAGTACTCCAAATACAAACTCTATCATTAAAGAAAAAGTTTCAGCAGGCCTTTGTTCATATACTAAAATTTGATATAGGCTGGTAATTCACTGCAAAACTCATTGTTCCTGTCAAAGAGCTTCAATTTTCCACATGAAAAGCATATTCATTTTTGTCTGGGTGAGTCAAAAAGTCAAAAAGAAGAAATATTTTATAAGAGGATGTTTGAAGTGATAAGTATTAATGCCAGTAGACTCTATTTACATACATATAATGCAGTAGACCTTTGGATTAGCCACTCTTAATCTGTCTAAGACCCTGGAAGGTAGATAGTATCCCACTGGGTATAAGAAAATCACTCTCCTCCTCAGTGTCAGCCCCAGGTCACTTCCAAATATATTCATGTGTTTGAGATATAGCTACATTGAGCCATTATGCGTGCACTAATCTCTCATAACAGAGTTCTTTTGGTTCCCTACAATCTATGAATGCGATTTTATAATTTCGTTCCCCGTGAAATGTGCCAAAAACACATGAATCACCTAAATCAATTTGCAACTGCAAAATAACTCAACATAATGCCTTTCCAAAGCAGAATCCACGGTTTCTCTAGCTGGCGAGATTGAAAGCAAGTAGTCACCCACTGTAAATGTATTACTTTCCCACTGCCTACATTTCAGATTCTTGCTCCCTAGAGCTTGAGTGAAATTTAAAACCTGACCTCACCTAAACACCGAAGATGGCGTAAACCAAAATGATACAGTGATGACATGGCTCAAATTCTACTTGATCTTAAATTTCTTCCTCATAAATCCACCATTTAAAACTATTGTTATTATTCAGGAATATATAATGCATATTAAAACTATTAGGTGAAAAATTCCTCTTGATCCAAGTTTGTTAGATCCAGCTGAGTCTTGTTAGATTTGTGAAACCAGCTCTGCCACTCTTTTCATTACATTTCCCACTCCCCACTGAATCTCATGATTACTTCCAGAGTTCCCGAGCCCTCTCTGAGTCTGCGTATGGCCTTGGTATTGAATTAGATTGAATTGGTCAGTGGTCCCATTGTAAATGCATTGCTCTCACACACCCCATATTACACTCTTACCTCCGCACTGAATCCTATTATTACTACTGAAGAGTCTGTCCATAGTATAGTATATGTGTGTGTATGTGCTTTATTATCTGTATTATATTGCATAGTCTCTGTATATGAACATATATGATAAAGCTTATGTATAATTAACATTTTGGTGCATCTCTATAGCAAGTAAAAATGAATAAAATATCCCTGTGTGCGTGTGTGTGTGTGTGTGTGTGTGTGTATGTGTGTGTGACAGGCAAGTGAATATATAATCTTAGTGAAAGTTGATACAATTTGGCTGTCTTCTTATTAGTGTGCAGAGAGGAGACAGTGTGAAACTACATTCAAAACTTACCCATCAATGATTCAATCCCTCCATGCATGAGGCATTAAATAACACTTATTCATTTCTGTGTCTGCAGTATATGTGCAGGATTTTTTTTTTTTTAATGTTCAGGTGCAACTGTACCCAGACTTACCAGACAGCAATGTAATCAGTGACAGGTTCTGTCTGCAATAAGGTAAAATTTATATAAACTCCATGTCCGTGGGGAACAGTGATGAGCCAGCTGCAGTCTTGGGAGTTTGGATATTCATTTGGGTACTGAGGTGAGTAGATGGTCCCATTTTCAGCTGTGACATTATAGCCACAAGGAGCTGTAAAAAGCAGAGTTATAATACGATATGATTTTCTACTTGCCAATTTTTCACTTTTTTCTAAAATGCTCAAAACAGAAGGCAAGAATGACTGTTAACAGCAGTGTGGAATGTAATTAATAGTCTGGAACAAGAACTAACAGCAGTGACAGAACAATGATTTATTCAGTAAATGTCCCAAGTGACATAAGTAACTTACTAATTAATTGTTTTCAATGTCGACTTGTGATACAGGTGAAAGAAACAATCACATTCATTTCAATTCAATCAGAGTAACAGCATTTTCTAAATGTCTAGATTATAAATTGCAATTGTTTATTGAGGAGTGTTTGGTAAGGATGGTTGTACAGTAATGACACAAAATAAACTTGCTAATACATAACATCTACGTTTTTAATACATCTTAATTTTTAAAGCCAATTAAAACACATTAACATATTAATTATTAATATATCAAGAAGCTGTGAGTCATTCTTACCCTCACATCGTGGAAATGGGTGGTTCCACTTCCGGTTGATCCCATGCAGGCATGTTAGTACTGTGTGTCCAATCAAAACGTAACCAGGGTAGCACTGAAAAGTTATAGATTGCCCAGCACTGTAATCACTGTTGATGATGTCACCATTTGGGAAAGGAAATGGATCCTGGCAGTTTTGAAGTTGGTAGGCTACAGACAGAGTATAAGAGATGTGGATATGTGAGGTAATCTAGACAGGGAGGTAATTAAGTATTACACAGTTATACACACAAACTCAAATACAATAGCTGTTGTATATTTGTTTCTCTCTTGACTGTCACGTCCTAAACTGCGCAAGAAAATTAAATTTGCTGTTCCTTTTTTCCTGCCCTATCACTAATGAACTTGTGGAGGAATTGAAAAGACTCTCTGACCCACTGAGATAACAAATAGTAGCAAATGCGGCAACATCAGTAGATCAGATCTCCTCCTACACAGTTATCTGGCACAGGTATGCATGGGATGCTAGCACTTGCCTGAGGAAATGTCACTATCACAGGTATATTTAGGGCTATTCTCATTCTGAGTGTCATGGCAAGTCAAGTTCCTCCATTAAATGTGGTGCTGACAGAGAGCAGAGGTGGCTGACACTGGAATCCCAATTGCTAAAAAGGCTAGACAGAAAGGGAACACCTAACACTAGAACAAGCATTCAGCACCTGGTCAATACTAATTGTGTCTGCAGCACTAGACAGCACCCACAATGCAGATTGTGCAAAAGGTTCTCAGGTGCAGCAGGCTCTAAAAGGTAGGAAGGAATGGCTTAATGTGTACTTGAGGTGCAGAATGTGCACAGCAAATCCTAGGGGATAGACTCAAGTCCAAGAAGAACATGCTACAAATAATGCAGCTGATCCTAGCCAAATCAGTACTAATAAAGCTCACTGTGGAAATGGAGCAGATAAGGGAGAAAAATATGATAGATGCAGAGGTCTCGTGTGAGGGCAACAATGAGGTGAAGGAATTTGAGAGAATATGAGACCATACAGAAATTCAAGGAGCTAATAAAGGAATTATGGTGAATGTGGAAAATGAAGGCCAAAAGTCGTGTGCCTGGAAGCAGTAATACTTGCATCTATAAAACTACAGCCAAGAATGTGGCTCTAGCAGATTCCTGGAGCAAAATTAAAAATTTCTGTGTACAAATGTGCTCTTAAAAGGTGCTGCATTGTCAGCGTGCCAAAACCTAAAACTGGAATAAGAACTCCCTTAAGCTTTTGTGAGTGACATTTGAGTTGAAATGTCAGCATGTGGAAACTGTACATTGTATTCACACTGATTATTTTGGTATAGAGTACTTAGTAAACAACTTAGCTTTTATTAATCTGCTTGGAACTATTAAGTCTTTTGAACTGTAAACTGTTAGTCCCTGAATAGAAGACCAGAATGTGTATCCAATCCTGTAGGGGTGAAAGCATGCAGGTGGTATCATGAACCTATGTCTGCATTGCATCTTCCCATCAAAGAGCTTTACTGTCAGGTTAAAAAAAACCATCTGGTGCAACTCCACAGGAGGAGGCCTGTCCACATCCTCTAGGAGCAAACAGTTGGATAACAGTGATACTGACTGCAGAGCTACCATTGCAAATTGGAGGAAAAAAGGGAACTCACATTCATGTGCACATGATTTGTGAGTTTACTTATGTGAAATTGAGTAAGCCTTGTTCTAGTTATGCTGGCATATAGGCCCACAGTGCATCTCTTGTGTCTTTGAAGTGAAGCACTTAGGGCTACAAGTAAAGCCTGCTGGACAAGATGCCAGTCTCTCACAGGGGCTTACTAACAATCCATCTCTTTTAATGATGAGAGGAAAGCCATGAGGTTTTTAAGTCTTTAGCATGACTCATTCATGGATCAAAGCTCAAAACCTCATAGCAATACTTTTTTTTTCATCATACCCTTCATTTCTTGGTGTTGTGAAAGCTTTGTAATGTGGCCACAAGGTTTGGAATATTAATTTATTCAGAGCATTTGAGGAGACCATTTTTCTGAATCACTGGAGCAACCACTGCATTCAACAAATCTCAACAAAACTGGACAAGCTAAACAACAGGAGTAATTTCAATACAGGTTTGTTACCAAAGTGACCCTTGAGGGGCTACTTTGGAAACTGTAAAGGCCTGCAGTAATATGTCAGGGTTTTTGGCCTGTAATAATAATAACTGCCTAACAAACAAACAAATAAACAAAAAGCAAAAACATATCTAAATTGACAAAACCATCCATCCATCAACACACCTTGATAGGTCAGTTTAAATCCCGGTCGGTTCTCTGAATGGTCACTGTAGAAGTGGATGATCGTCAGGTGGGTAGTGCTCAGTAAAGGGGGTGGGATCTGTGAGCCAGTAAACTGACCAATAAGGGATGAGCTGTGCTGTGGTCCAGCCCTGACTTCTAGGAAGTCATGGTTGTCTTCTGAAGAGAAGTTTTGGAACTGAATATGAGCTCCTGTTGCACAAATGATAAAGACACATGATATAAAAGACTACATAAAATACCCAATGCTGCATTATTTAAATAGCAAGAAGAATCCAAGAGATGTATAAACTTTGTATGTATAAAATTTGTGTTTGGTCAATTATTTCTTTGTTGTAACAATGCTTCTTGACAATAAATCTTAAATGGTGCCACATTTGTAAGGAAAATGCATTTGTGGGCTGAGCAGCAAAATTGAGCATGCGGGTTGTGTCCATGAAAAACTTGCCAGTCTGGGACCAAATGCTCGCCCCCATAGAGCGGGGTTTATCAGAGACTGCCTGCAGAATTTGGGAGTGGAGAAGATGGAATGGCTTGCCTGCAATCCTCACCTCAACCCCATTGAACACTTGTGGGATCTGCTTGGGCGTACTGTTCATGCCAGAGTACCCAACACAACCACACTGGCTGACTTGTGACAAATGCTGGTTGAAGAATGGAATGCCATCCCCCAGTAGTATGTGAACAAGCTGGTGACCGGTATGAGGAGGAGGTGCCAAGCTGTTTGACAATGGCAGATAAGATTTGGCAAGTTTTTCATGGGCACAACCCACATACTCAACTCTGCTGCTCAAACCACAAATGCATTTTCCTTACAAGTGTGGCACCATTCAAGGGAAAATAAACAGGCTTTACAACAGTATAAGATTTATGGTCAAGAAGCATTGTTACAACAAAGAAATAATTGTCCAAACACCAAAATTTCCTTATTTTTTTGTGCTAAGTTTAGATTTACATTACCCTCACATTGTGCATAAAGCATAGAGACATGTTGCATGCATAGAGACCAATTGCAATACAGTTACAGGAGTTGAGATGTTATGTCTATTTAATTGCAGTAGTTTTGGACTTTTTTAACGTTCTTTCACATTTGGACCAACAATACTGCTGCAGATTTATTGCCTAAAGATATATAGAATTGATGTTTTTGTCATTTATGTCATCTATCTATAATTTTTTGAAATGTATACCATTTCCAAAATATGCACACAAAATAATAAAAACTGTGGCCCCTGGAATTACTGGTTACTCCCCAAACAAAACGTATAGTGAGTCTGATGCAGTTTCTGTGCTACAAACAACTATGCCAAGAGATGTACTGAAAGTGACAACTGTTATTTAGGAATGCTCTTACATCCATACTACTTACCATATCCAGTTGGCAGGGTGATTTGCCAGGTGCAGTCCAGGTTGCCAGGGTAGTTGCCTGGGAAACCTGGACTAAGGATGACACCACTCATTTCAGTCAGCACACCACCACAACGAGCTGAAAACACAGGGACAGCGAACACACTGTTAACACTGAACAATGTATTGCAAAGATCATTGCTCCAACAGTGAGGTCAGAGTAATAAATTTTTCAAAAAATACCAAATGTCCTGAGAATCTGTAAATTCACGAGTGGTAACAAATATTCTTTCAAATATGAGCCTTGATATGGCAAATATCACAGACATAGGTAAAGCCAGACTGGAAAAATAATGAAGAGGGGGATGTGTCAGGGGATGCGTTTGGTTAGTCCTGACATGTCAGGTTGAGTTTAACTGAAACTGGCTTCAGAGATTTTTTTACCATGCAAATATCAAGGCTCCACAACACTATTGCAGACTCTCAATACAATGCACAAATCTGACTTTCCAACTAGCGCGCACAGCATACTGCTCAAATCCACAAATCTCTCTCTCTCTCTATAT
Organism: Pterophyllum scalare; assembly: GCA_024447675.2. Taxonomy (NCBI): domain Eukaryota; kingdom Metazoa; phylum Chordata; class Actinopteri; order Cichliformes; family Cichlidae; genus Pterophyllum; species Pterophyllum scalare. The sequence goes on from JAMQGT020015127.1 coordinate 43,358, forward strand.
ATATATATACATATATATGTGTGTGTGTGTGTGTGTGTGTTTGTACTGTGCATTTCTATATAGTTAAGTAAACATCACCAGTGCACCCGAATACTGATGTCACTTTGATACGCCAGTAGGACAAAGTTTCTTCCACATTGGATTGATCACTCATAACACAATTTAGCCAGGGGTGCAGTGCATTTGCATTTGAGCTTGTTACCTATGCAAAGAGGGGGTGGGTAGTTCCATCGGCGCACAGTCCCAGGCATGCAGGAAATGTGAGAGTGACCCTAAAAGTGATGATGCAGTGGTTTAAAGTTAAAGGAAAATATTTAAGTATAAAGAATGTTGATACAGCTTCACCAGGTAACTACATTTCTTTTCTTTTTCATACAATTTTTTTTTTAAAGAAGTGGAACTAAAGGTATGACATTAGTGTTTTTCATGACTGGAAAATTTGCATTTAAATAAACATCATAAGCATACCAAAAGCAATACATGAAAACCTGTAGCTTACTATATAAAATCAGTGTAACAATATGTTTGAACCCATGACAACATTTGTCTAATGGTCACTTTGTAAGCGTGTGTCCATTACCTGCAGTGTATAACCAGGTTCACAACTGAATGCCACCACCTCATTGACCATGTATCTGTCTCCAGTTTTAATTCCATTGGCTGGGATCATTGGTTCTGGACAAGTGGTAAGGCCAACCGCTGCAACGATAAGCAAAATGAACAAAAGCACAAAGAATTATTTTATTACTATTACTGTAGACTGAGAAGCAGATGATAAATGGTAACCTTTTTACTGTTATTTCTTCTATACACACACACACACACACACACTCACACACACTCACACACACACACACACACACACAGACACACACACACACACACACACACACACACACAAACTGTCTCAGAGTGATGCTGAAAAACTAGTTCATGCATTTATTACTTCTAGACTGGACTATTGTAATTCATTGCTATGAGGGTGTCCTAAAAGCTTCCTGAAAAGCCTTCAGCTGATCCAAAATGCTGCAGTAAGAGTACTGACAGGAACTAAAAAGAGAGAGCATATTTCTCCCATATTGGTTTATCTTCACTGGCTCCCTGTTAAATCCAGAATTGAATTTAAAATCCTTCTCCTTACATAAAATGCCTTGAATAATCAGGCCCCATCTTAAAGACCTCATAGTAAAATATCACCCACCAGAGCACCTCGCTCTGCAGGCTGCAGACTTATTTGTGGTTCCAACGGTATTTAGAAGTAGAATGGGAGGCAGAGCCTTCAGCTTTCAGGCCCCTCTTCAGTGGAACCAGATCCCAGTTTGGATTCAGGAGACAGACACACTCTACTTTTAAGATTAGGATTAAAACTTTTTTGATCAAGCTTATAGTTAGGGCTGGATCAGGTGACACTGAACTCTCCCTTAGTTATGCTGCAATAGGCCTAGGTGTCACGGTTCTGGGCCGGTGGCCCAGTGTCTTGCTTTGTGTTCAGGTCTGCGTCCTTGTCTGGTGTCAAGTCTGCGTCTCTGTTCCCCTGTGCCACTTCCTGTTTTCTTTTGACAGTCTTGTGTTCCCTGTGTTTTGTGTTTAGTTTACTTCCCCTTGTGAATTTAGGTTAATTTGGTTCACCTGTGTTCCCTCCTGTGTTCTATTCCCTCATCAGTCCCCTCGTGTATTTAAGCCCTTGATTTTCCTTTGTTCTTTGTTCGGGTCCTTGTTGTCTGTTCGTCTATGTGATGTCGGCTGCGTGTTCAGTTTCGAGTCTTTGAGTTGTTTCAAGTTTCTGTATTCAGTCTTGTGTAGCTGGCCCTGGCCAGCAGTTAATAAAATTAAAGCACACGTCCGCACCTGTCTGCGTCCTGCTTTGGGGTCCTCCCTGCCCTCCCAGCACCAGCCGTGACAGTAGGACCCGAACCCAGAATGGACCCCGCGGACCACGGTTTGTTCGACGGGAAACAATTGATGTGGGAGCCGCGTCTCGCTTCAAAGGGTGAGCCTCAGTATACCAGCACCCGCCGGGCTCTGAGAAGACCCGGCTGGAGGAACGAGCCTCGAAGATCGCCACCCACATCACCGCCACTAGCCTGCTCTTCCCCGCTGCCTTCCTGGCACGGATGTGGGAAGAGGAGGAAGGACCTGCCGCTGCAACGCCTCCGGTTCGGAAGGGCAGACGGAAGCGCAACTCGCGGCGGCAGAAGCAGCAGCCCTCACCCGCTGCCTCTCAGCTGGATTTCGTGGATGAGAGGATGAAGCGGGCTGTCCATGACTGCGTCTATGAGATCTGTGGAGAATGGCTGGACAATCCCAACGAGGGGAATAGGAGAACCGTTTCCTGCGGGTTACGGGACCTGGTGTCCTGTTTTCCTTGGCTTTTGGGTTCACTGCCTGAACTGGTCAGAGACTTTGTGACTGAGGCCATTTCTACAGACACACTCGTGTCTGCACCTCCAGCCACCACAGCGCCCTCTCTAGCTCTAGCTCCAGCGCCCTCTCTAGCTCTAGCTCCAGCGCCCTCTTTAGCTCTGGCTCCAGCGCCCTCTTTAGCTCTGGCTCCAGCGCCCTCTTTAGCTCTGGCTCCAGCGCCCTCTTTAGCTCCCCCTATAGCTTCAGCCCCTGTAGCTTTGGTCCCTTCAGCCCCTGTAGCTTTGGTCCCTTCAGCCCCTGTAGCTTTGGTCCCTTCAGCCCCTGTAGCTTTGGTCCCTTCAGCCCCTGTAGCTTTGGTCCCTTCAGCCCCTGTAGCTTTGGTCCCTTCAGCCCCTGTAGCTTTGGTCCCTTCAGCCCCTGTAGCTTTGGTCCCTTCAGCCCCTGTAGCTTTGGTCCCTTCAGCCCCTGTAGCTATGGTCCCTTCAGCCCCTGTAGCTATGGTCCCTTCAGCCCCTGTAGCTATGGTCCCTTCAGCCCCTGTAGCTTTGGTCCCTCCAGCCCCTGTAGCTTTGGTCCCTCCAGCTTCAGCCCCTCCAGCTTCGGTCCCTCCAGCTTCGGTCCCTCCAGCTTCGGTCCCTCCAGCTTCGGTCCCTCCAGCTTCGGTCCCTCCAGCTTCAGTCCCTGCAGTCCCTCCAGCTTCAGTCCCTTCAGTCCCTGCAGTCCCTCCAGCTTCGGTCCCTTCAGTCCCTGCAGTCCCTCCAGCTTCGGACCCTGCGGTCCCCTCTCCAGCTTCGGCCCCTGCGGTCCCCTCTCCAGCTCCCTCGGTCCCCTCTGCAGCTCCCTCGGTCCCCTCTGCAGCTCCCTCGGTCCCCTCTGCAGCTCCCTCTCCAGCCCCTTCCCCAGCTCCCTCTCTAGCTCCCTCTCTAGCTCCCTCTCAAGCTCCCTCTCCAGCCCCCTCTCCAGCTCCCTCTCCAGCTCCCTCTCCAGCCCCTCCTCTGGCTCCCTCTCCAGTCCCTCCTCTGGCTCCCTCTCCAGTCCCTCCTCTGGCTCCCTCTCCAGTCCCTCCTCTGGCTCCCTCTCCAGTCCCTCCTCTGGCTCCCTCTCCAGTCCCTCCTCTGGCTCCCTCTCCAGTCCCTCCTCTGGCTCCCTCTCCAGTCCCTCCTCTGGCTCCCTCTCCAGTCCCTCCTCTGGCTCCCTCTCCAGTCCCTCCTCTGGCTCCCTCTCCACTCTCCAGTCCCTCCTCTGGCTCCCTCTCCAGTCCCTCCTCTGGCTCCCTCTCCAGTCCCTCCTCTAGCTCCCTCTCCAGTCCCTCCTCTAGCTCCCTCTCCAGTCCCTCCTCTAGCTCCCTCTCCAGTCCCTCCTCTAGCTCCCTCTCCAGTCCCTCCTCTAGCTCCCTCTCCAGTCCCTCCTCTAGCTCCCTCTCCAGTCCCTCCTCTAGCTTCCTCTCCAGTCCCTCCTCTAGCTCCCTCTCCAGTCCCTCCTCTAGCTCCCTCTCCAGTTCCTCCTCTAGCTCCCTCTCCAGTCCCTCCTCTAGCTCCCTCTCCAGTCCCTCCTCTAGCTCCTTCAGTCCCCTCTCTAGCTCCCGCCTTAGCTCCCTCAGTCCCCTCTCTAGCTCCCGCCTTAGCTCCCTCAGTCCCTTCAGCTCCCGCCTTAGCTCCCTCAGTCCCTTCAGCTCCCGCCTTGGCTCCCTCAGTCCCTTCAGCTCCCGCCTTGGCTCCCTCAGTCCCTTCAGCTCCCGCCTTAGCCCCCTCAGTCCCTTCAGCTCCCGCCTTAGCTCCCTCAGTCCCTTCAGCTCCCGCCTTAGCTCCCTCAGTCCCTTCAGCTCCCGCCTTAGCTCCCTCAGTCCCTTCAGCTCTCGCCTTAGCTCCCTCAGTCCCCTCAGCTCCCGCCTTAGCTCCTTCAGTCCCTTCAGCTCCCGCCTTAGCTCCATCAGTCCCTTCAGCCCCCGCCTTAGCTCCCTCAGTCTCTTCAGCCCCCTCAGTCTCTTCAGGTCCCTCTTTGGCTTCCGTCCCCTCAGTACCCCCATCCAGGACATCCCCGCCTGAGGGTCCCGCTCTTCGCCGCCTTCGTCCTCGCCGCCGCCGCTGGGAGCGCGGCCGGCCTCCGGCTCTTCGTCGCCCTCGTCCTCGCCGCCGCCGCTGGGAGCGCGGCCGGCCTCCGGCTCTTCGTCGCCCTCGTCCTCGCCGCCGCCGCTGGGAGCGCGGCCGGCCTCCGGCTCTTCGTCGCCCTCGTCCTCGCCGCCGCCGCTGGGAGCGCGGCCGGCCTCCGGCTCTTCGTCGCCCTCGTCCTCGCCGCCGCCGCTGGGAGCGCGGCCGGCCTCCGGCTCTTCGTCGCCCTCGTCCTCGCCGCCGCCGCTGGGAGCGCGGCCGGCCTCCGGCTCTTCGTCGCCCTCGTCCTCGCCGCCGACGCTGGGAGCGCGGCCGGCCTCCGGCTCTTCGTCGCCCTCGTCCTCGCCGCCGACGCTGGGAGCGCGGTCGGCCTCCCCCTTTTCCTCTGGGCTTTCGTTCTTGGACTCTGGGGCCTGGTGGCCCCTTCTGACCTGCGGTCCTCTGGACCTTTGCTTTTGGACTCTGGGGCCTGGGTGGCCCCTTCTGACCTGCGGTCCTCTGGGACTTTTGTTTTGGACTCTGGGGCCTGGGTGGCCCCTTCTGACCTGCGGTCCCCTGGACTCTTGTTTTTTTTTTTTTTTTTTTTCGGGGTTCTTGTTTGTTTCGGTCCCCCGTCCGGGTCCCCCGCCTCCCGCCCTGCTTGGGTTTTTTTGTCTGGCCGTCGGGAGCCGGCCTTTGTGGGGGGGGCTCTGTCACGGTTCTGGGCCGGTAGCCCAGTGTCTTGCTTTGTGTTCAGGTCTGCGTCCTTGTCTGGTGTCAAGTCTGCGTCTCTGTTCCCCTGTGCCACTTCCTGTTTTCTTTTGACAGTCTTGTGTTCCCTGTGTTTTGTGTTTAGTTTACTTCCCCTTGTGAATTTAGGTTAATTTGGTTCACCTGTGTTCCCTCCTGTGTTCTATTCCCTCATCAGTCCCCTCGTGTATTTAAGCCCTTGATTTTCCTTTGTTCTTTGTTCGGGTCCTTGTTGTCTGTTCGTCTATGTGATGTCGGCTGCGTGTTCAGTTTCGAGTCTTTGAGTTGTTTCAAGTTTCTGTATTCAGTCTTGTGTAGCTGGCCCTGGCCAGCAGTTAATAAAAGTAAAGCACACGTCCGCACCTGTCTGCGTCCTGCTTTGGGGTCCTCCCTGCCCTCCCAGCACCAGCCGTGACACTAGGCTGGTTGGGGGGGGGATTCCCATGATGTACTGAACGTTTCTTCTTCACTCACCTCTTTTCACTCTCTTTGTGTTTATACACCACTCTGCACTTAATTATTAGTTACTGTTAATCTCTTGTTCTCTTACAAAGCATGTCTGCAGTCCTGTCTCCCTCCCCTCACCCCCAACCAGTCGTAGCAGATGGCTGCCCCTCCCTGAGCCTGATTCTGCCAGAAATTTCTTCCTGTTAAAAGGAAGTTTTTCCTTCCCGCCATCACCAAGTGCTTGTTCATAGGGCGTCGTTTAATTGTTGGCATTTTCTCTGTAAAGACCTTACAATATAATGTGCCTTGAGGTGATTTGGCGCAATAAAAATAAAATTGAATTGAATTGAGCTGAACTGAATTATGGACACTACACTGACAGCAAAAAGCATTTCACGCTTGTGCTCTCTGCTAAGGTTTAACTGCAGCACTTCCTGCCTTCCTCATGTGACCTTTATTTTGACATAAAACCTGATTATAAAACGCCATCACAGCAAACACACCAGTCTATCCATTTTTTTCGTATTCAACAATTGTTTGTATACCACAAAATAGTGTCTCTGAATAGGCTGGCTTTTTATAATTACAGAGAGATTAATTTGATGGATATCTAATTCAGAAGATTAAGTCACAAGTGCTCTAATGTCTTTTTGTTATAAACAAGAACTCATTCTTGAATTGACAGCAAGTGCAATGATAAAGCGTGAACTTTTTTGGCGGCGACAGCAGCTTCTGAGACGTGCTTAAAAATATGTGAAGGTAACACAATGACTTTGGTTATGTATTCCCAACACAATAAAGGTTAAACACATCCTTAATAAGTTTGACAGCAGCAGGCCCTTATCGAATAGCATCAGTAGGAGTGTATCTGTGTGTTCATTTGTGTGTGTGTGTGTGTGTGTGTAAACTTCCGCAGGAGCCTGCCCCAGAGCAGTTACCATGGCAACAAAAGGGTGGGAGAGGGATGGAGAGTGAACGAAGGGGAGACAGAGGGGTGAATGTTTGTATGTGTGTGTGTTTGCTTGTGGGTGTGTGTGTGGACTTGTTGGTTCATTATCTACCTTCCTACCAGCAAAATGTTGTGAGCCCACTGAGCTGGCATACACACACGCAGGCATGCACACACACACACACACACACACACACACACACACGCACACGCACACACACAGGCACACACACACATACATGCACACGCATCCAGGTGGCTGAGACTCACTGAATAACATTTGTGAGTGTGTGCGCATGAGCGACTTTACATGAGAAAGTGCTTGAAGAAGGAGTGAAGGGTACTTTTTTTAGATGGACCAAAAGTGGAAAAGCTGCAGGAGACTCTACACACATGCATACACACACAGTGTATTATTATGCAGAGAATCAGCAGGCTGTCATGACAACTGATCAATGAAGGTATTCCATTTGGCTGACCATCTTTCTCTCTCTATGTGTGCGCACACTGTTTTTCCCCAGGAATGAGGGAGCAGTAATACCCTGTGAAATGCTGACAGCGCCACAAACCACTCCACTAGGGCCACTAGACTACGACTAGACAGTGTCAGCATTTAAGTCTAACTGACTGGATTTACAATACTTTTTGTCCAGTTTATGTGGGGAAAGGCAGGGGGGATAGATTTCTCTTTCTGGCCTTCAGATTTAACACCCACTAGTCAGCCTAAAATTATGAAAATGTAATTACATGTCTTCAGCAGATGTTTTCTGCCCACTTTTACCCTAACAGTGTTTATGAAGTCTGGTTTTCAACTCTTGATTGTGGTGCTATGGCCACCAACATGCTGATATTTTGGTGCCAGAAGTGATCGTATTTGGAGAAAAGGGTAGTGTGCTAAGTTGTCAGCTAATATTAATAAGTTCAGTCATCCAGATACATCCACTGACTGCATCACACAGACACAAATATCTGCTAATTAATACTAAATAAAAGACTGACCAAATACTAATGGTTTGTTTTTGAAACTAGCTTCAGGTGGCTATTCATGAAGTGCAGTTTCTATCACTGAGATTGCCTCTTGGGAAATCACAAGACAGTGCACTAAAAGATGGGTGCATAAGAGATACTGTTCCAGAAATAGTTCTATCATTGGAGTTTTTATTGTGAATTTGTAGACCACAAAGTTGAAATCATCAGTAAGAGTCTATCCTTTTAATGTCTTGAGAGTCCTTTTTTCCAATAAAGTGTTTGCAACAAGGATCAAACTGAACAATCATCTGAGGCCAAATAATTTTAATGCATCTATTATCATCGCCTTTTGAACAAGTTAACTCATCTCTGCAAAACTTTCTGTTTAATGAAAAAAGTTAAAAGCCTACTTTGTGGTGAGGCCTCCTGTGCAGAACCTCTCTGGCAGGCAAACATAATGAAGTGCTGGCACTGATTTTAGGATAAGCAAAACTCTGCAAGATATTTTAAGGTGCTCTAGGAAGGCTTCTTTGATATAAAAAAACAAACAAACAAAAAACAAACAAACAAAAAATGTATTTCAGGCAAACAAAATGAAACATCATTTACTGTGTTGATGTTTGGCATATAATAGAAAACATTACTCGAGAAGGCAGAAATGCTACAAGGACATATGGTCATAAAAATATGGACAATGTAGAAGACCTATGTCCTTCACTTTTTTCCCCTTAGCCTTTCAATCTTCTTACATTACCTATCTATCTTTTATTTTCGGACTCCTCCCTTTTCTTTCTCTATCATGTCACAATGCTCTCTGTGTATCTACTCATAAAAGCCATGTTGAAAAGATGCTTTCAGAAACAGATTGAGGCAAAACAAATATGTATACACAGAAGCAATATACTGCCCCTTAAAGTGACCAGTCTCACTAGTTTTCATTCTTTGTTATGGAATGTCGACGCACACAGAGCTTAGAAAAACACAGACAGTGGATGCACAAATTTGTGCACTCATCTACAAACAGAGAGAAATGTGTGTATTCACACAAACACTAAAACTCCCATGCATATTTACAAAAGGGGACATGTTCATTGATCTAGAAGTGATTCTAAGCTAAAACAACTACAAAGGACTAAAAAGCACAACCATGCTCTGACGGGTGTGTAAAAGCATGATGTTAATATCTGTGTCTATACCTTTGTCCATCTACATGCTTGTGTGTGTGTTAGTCTAAGTCTATGTGATTCTGTTATGTCCCTCCAGGTGAGCGCTCTGTGTGTGCGCTCCAATGTGAGTCTCAGTATGTGTGTATGCTCTCAGGCAGTACCGGTTCAGGTCACTGACTCTTGCTATTTAATGTTCAAATTTTAGCTGTATTGTTGTCTGTGTGCATTTGGAGATTCTTGAACGAAGAGACCCAAAATCAATTTAATACTTGGTTATTCTACATCAGCAAGTATGTTCCTTTCCAGCCAATGATTCTAGCATTACATCATGCTATGTCTGAATACTAACAGTGTTCACTTACTTTTGTATTCTAGGTGAAATCCTGCTGCCACCACACTGATGTCACTTTGAAAGTGAAGAAGGAGCTGATTGGATGTTGAGTTGAGGAGAGCGGGAGCTGTTGTTCCTGCAAAAAACCCGAAACATAAAGATAAAAGAGCATTAATGTTTATGCAATATAATATTAGATATATAGGAAGAAATCCCTTTATAAATAAATGGTACTGCTTATTCAGCAAGGCTTAGACTATAAGTCTTGTTTATATCCCAAGACCAGCTGGGAAATTATGTATAGAGAAGGTGAACAACCCCTCACCCTCAATAGATAGCTAGCATTTTAGTGTCCTTATGTGAAGAAGCCCTTATCTGCCCCGGTGAAGCTGCTCAGCGGTCAACACCAGATCACTGTGGTTATAGTGGGCAGCTCCCCGGTGTGCCTTCTTTAGAAGGGCATAGTCATTTGTGTGGGTGGGTGTGTGTGTTGCCCTATGGGCAGCATGTTTTATGTGTGATAGCTGTGTGACAGGTATGTGCTCAGGGCAGGTCACAGGGGAAACTCTGCAGGGAAATCATAAAAGGTTAGATCATTCTTTATCCCTGCCTGTCTTCTTTCTATCCCTTTTTCATTTTCCTTTTCCTCCACCTTCAGTCTCATGGTGACACTCTTCTCACCGACTGCTTAGAATTGGAAGAATTCTATGTCTTAAAAAGATTTATTCTTTATTTAAGATATATATCATATTTTTTGGTATTACAACTCATCCATCATAGCTCTCCAGTGTATGCCGTATGTGTGTGTATCTATAGTTTAAGACCTGTCATATCCAATTCATCATAGATCTTCTGTGTTTGTGTGTGTGTATCTATAGTTTAGGAGCTGTCATCTCTCATCCATCATTGGACTTTGTTTGCATGTGTGTCTGTGCATAAGTTAATGCATTTAGGTGCATGTGTGAGCATGCTGTCTTACCAGAAAATGACCCTAATTTTGGAGCTGTCATGTCTCCTCCATCGTAGATCTCCAGAGAGTCCCAGTTGTGCTCAGTAGCAAATGTCATTACTTGGATCTAAATAGCCAACAATGAAAATAAATGAACACAACAGAAAACAGCTTCCTCCATAATTAGTGTAAATACAGTATGCTACATGTTTATATTTAAGTGTATACATATCTGTACCTGTATCCCAGCGCCTTCACTGACGTGAATCCTCCACAGACAATTGAGACTGTTTGGGTAGGGTTCAGGATAGCTAGGAGATAGTATTGTCCCACGACGCTCAGTCAAATTACCACTGCAGGGAACTTGAAGGAAGACATAAAATCCACAATTCTTGTCAAAACATTATAAGTAAACTCTAGCAGATGGGGCAGGATATTGGAATCTGGCTCTTCCTAAAAACAGACAATATGGTCTTGAAATTATAATAACAGCGAGCCAGACAGGAAAAACATGGCATAAACTGAGGTGAAAGTCGAGGCATTTTACAAAATTATAGCTCTCAGCACAAAGACAGAGTTAATGTGGCCATATTTGGGTTTAGAATTAAACTTTAATCATTACTCTCATTAACTAGTACAAGATGATTCACAGAAAGGACTAATTACTAAAGGCCTTTTTTCATCTGCGTCTTCATTGGTACTCTCTGGGGATTTTAAATGTCATCATCGAAGTATCCCAGAATGCATTGCATGCCAACTAGTATGACACTGATGGCACAGAGCTTGGGCTTACTGCTGTTATTTGTTTCCAAGGACAGCTATTAATTTGCTATATTAATTTTTTATGTTTTTTCAGGTAGCCATGGTGTGTTTAACTTATCCAGATTTTGCATTAATACTTAATAATATTCAAATGTGCACAGACCCGTTCAGGGATCTGAGGCCCTGCCTACTGGGAGATATCAAGCAGTCATATTAATGACTCTCACCCTGGTTCTCAAGATGACAGCTTGCAACTACAGTCATGCCAGGGAAAACAGTCTTGTCTTCCTTTGGTTAGTTATTGTTACTTCTTTTGTTGTGTTTCAAATGTGATCTATTTCTAACTGGAAGATAAAATTTGCTCACAGATTTGAAATAGATATTTTCTGCTGTCAGCTTGTTTGATGGTAAGGTTAAACCATGTCTGGCCTTTGGGGTCCTGATATGCACAGATAAACAAAATAATAAATAGTCTACTTTATTTTGTAGCTAGGGACATTCTTAATAGATAAGAGGGTATTTAGCCTTACCTATACAGGTTGGTGTTGTTGTGTTCCACTGTGCGAGAGCACCTGGCACCGCCTGGCACTGAATTGCACTGGATCCCTTTAGTAGGTATCCTGGATTGCACTCAAACCGAACCACAGAGCCGACTGAGAACTCTGAACCAATCCGTCTGCCATACCGAGGCTCTGGCACTGAACTGCACTGGCTGTCACTGGTCCGAGGCACAGCTACAATAATTACAGTAATCAAATCATACGACAAGAGAAAGAACAGAAAATAAACATATGAGCAGAGAGACTTTGAAGCTGATCTTGAATTGAATGTATCTTATTGTGTTTAAGTGTATGCATGTGGCAGAAAGGGAGAGAGAGATTCAAACATGGTGAGCCTTACCTTGGTAGACAAAGTGAAAGCCTCTAGCTGACTGGCCACTCTTAGCATTGAACCGGAGCATGATCTGATTGGAAGTTGCCAGTGGCAGTGTCTCTCCTGAGAAAAATAAATACACACATGTATACACATACACACAAATATACAAATACACATGCACACAATAATTTCAATCCTAAAAGAGCTTAATTTCTTAGGAACTTCAAAAACAGAAAACAACAGCAACAGCTCACAATTCCTTATGAACCCACATATACTACAAACATAAGTAGACTATCTTTTCCAGTGCATACCTATATGTTAAGTGTCTATATATTTAAGAGTACTGGCTTCAATTCATAACTCAGCACTAAGCAGGATTTCTCATTCATTTTTGCCCTGTGGAAAATGTGGGCCTTACAATAATTAAAATGCACAAAACAAACACACACACACACACACACACCATCTCAGCAGGCATACACAAACAGAGATTTATATTCACACACATTCGCAGGCAAATGAAGTAACAGTGATAAATGGGTAAAACATGGCCTGGTGTGGCTGACATTTAAAACCATCATTAGCAGCATGGGGATGGGGATGTCTGTGTGTGTGTGTGTGTGTGTGTGTGTGTGTGTGTGTGTGTGTGTGTGTGTGTGTGTGTGTGTAAGTTTGGTATGCACGCATGTGAGTTAATATGTTTGTGTGTCAGGATAATCAGTCAGTTAGGTGGAACAATGTGCTACAAAGCTGTTTGTCCCTTTGCATGTGGGTGTGTGTCTGTGCACATGTATATATGCATGTGAGCAATGGGTAATGATTTGTAAAGCGTGGCATGTTTCATTCCTTTTTACCCCCCCAAAAAAAGAAGAAAAAACATGAACTTTAAATAATGCATTCAGATACATTTATTCTGCCTACATATATTTCTGTTTTTTTTTTTCACTTGGTTCACTTGTTATCAAACTCTAAATCACTCCAGTATTATAAAAACTTTTACACGAAGTTGCCATTATATTGTTTCCTAAGCACCGTCATTTTCTTCCTTTAGAAAGCTACAAGCAAAAGAGAAAGGGGGGGGAGAACAAACATAAGAAAGAAAACATTCTAAAAGTCCTGATTTTGATATAAAGAAACTAAATGTCACTTCTCAGGGGATTCCCCTGCAGCATACCTGCAGGCCATAAAACACAAAATTCACACAATAGTTAAACTCTGAGGCGATGCCTTCACACTTTGCCAGCAACGATGTTAAGCATTATATGTTTACCAAATTTGTTTTCCAAATTGTTATTATGATTGTTTCATCCACATAAAATATGTCAGATCGTCCTATTTCCATTCATCTGTGTTACTGTGTAAAGACTCCAAATGTTGCCAAGCTGAGGTGACTCCAAGTTGGAAGATAAGGAAACCCATTGAGAATTGTGTTAAGGAGTATCAGTGCTACTGTATATTGTATGGCCCCAGTGAGACACTTTCCACTGCTGATTTCCTCTTGTAAAGATAACCCGTAATGGATTTTCACCAAATACATCACTGTCAAATAAATTGTGATAACGACCACTGGTGCTGTGTTCTACAGCCCCCCAGAGCTGCTTTCTTACAGAAGATTTCATTATTTTCCTCTTCAAAAATGTGCTCAACAGTAAAAAAAAAAAAAAAGGAAAATGGGAGGTGGGGCAGCTTTTCAAAAATATAATATCGTGCATATCATTGTAAGTGAAAGAAACAATCAAACAACAGTTTCTTAGATGGCAGCATAATCGAATAGCATTCCTTCAGCTGTGTCTGACACTAGAATTGATCAACAGACTCACCCGAATGAGATCCAGCCAGGGAGCTGAGCAATCGAGCGTTGTCATTGGGTCCATCAAACAGTTCCACCGAGTCATTCATTGCTGTTTGGAAGACGGCAAACTGACCAAACACGACTGGATAAAAAATAGAAATAATAATAAACAAGGTTATTTCAAAATTTAAATACGCTTTTGGTGTTTTCATCACAAGATTCACTGTTACCATGTACGGTGCAAGCACTTATGTACTTACCAAACTGAGGGGACACTGTGATGTAATAGGAGCAAGTCTGTCGTGTCGTGTAGTTTAAAGGATAGTTTGGAGACAAAACAACCCCTTCAGATCCACCATACTGTCCTCCGCACGGAGCTGTGGACAGAAGGTGATTATTAGAAGCTTTTCATTCTGTATGCATACTGTATGCATTTGATGATGAAATGTCCACATGACAGGCTGATATGCGTAAAGTAAGTATGGTTCACATGAAATTAATAATATTCAAAGGATATGCAAGGGGCATTTGTGGAAAAGTACTCACTTTCAAAGGAGAGGCGGGAATTTGTGCAGATTTATTAAAAATACAGTCACGATAAGATAGCACAGAACATGATTAACCTAGGATATATACAACAGAAGTCTAAACAGGCAACAGGTGAGCAAATAACTTCAAAGTGGGCATGAAAAAAAGCACTCACATGATTTTAAAATAAAAAAGCTTTTTAAGAAAAAATAAAATAAAGTAGTAAATAAACACAATATCTGAAAACCTAAATACCAAAGTACACCCAAACAAAAATGGAATTCTGAATTAAGTGAACTCACACTGATGCACACAATTGTGACTGTTATAAATTATGGAGAAAGTATTGCACAATTTCAAATTTGCATGTAACTGCAGTTGAAATCTAAGAAGCCTTTAGCTGTAATGTTAAAGAAAGAACTAGATACTGAGAGGACATACCATCTCTTTCTAAAACTATCCCAATATTAATGATTCATCCAACTTAGGTGACCAAAGAGGTCACCAATCCATCCCAGGGCCAACACAAAGACATAGAAAACCACACACCTTCACATACACACCTACAGCCAATTTGGAATCAACAGCTAAACTAACCCAGAGGAAGTCCATAGAGGCACACGGAGCTTGCAAACTTCACAGAGAAAGGCTCACCCTGACAGGTTTAAACCAGGAGCCTTTTTGCTGTAAGGTGACAGTGCTAACTACCGCACCACCATGCAGTCACCAATATTAATAAATTTTCCTGTAAGATGTTAAAAAGTCACAGATATTCAACTTAGTATGCAGTGCTTGACATTGGGATGTAATATGATACGGTGCTGGCCATATTCACAGTGATGATTCAGGTCTGAAATCCTGTCTCGCAGAGCATTTTATCAGTATTGCAGACCAAACCTCCTGCTCACTTGCAGTAATGAAGTCGAGCCCTTCAGGCACATAGCAATCTGCTGACATTTGGTCTTAGCTATACATCCGATTAAACGCGTTTGTGATACTCAATATTGCTGCGTAAGCTTCACCTGCTACTTTGTAAAATTAATTTAGTAGGAGTCGTAATCAAGGTTGATTACAACTCCTACTAAATGCTAATTGTAATATGAACAAATATAGATAAAAGATTGATGGAGAGTACAGAATACGGTGAGTTTGGTCAGTGACATACTGTTGTGTTCCATCACACTGTGTATGTGCACAGTGTGCTCAATGTTTAAATGTTGGCAGTCAATTTAAAATTGAGAGGATTTATACTCACATCCCTGTGCAGGAATGTTGTTTCTCTTTTTTTTTCTTATTGAGTGTACTTTTTCGTTCAATCTCCAGAGTGGCAGAAAAAAATTCACGAGGAGAAAGTGAAAAGGAAAGACTCACCCTTCCCTCATTACTATCACAGAGCAAAGCCCCTAACACCCAGATGCTCCCCTGGAACTGCTCAGCGGTCAACAGATCAAACTGTGTTTGTTCTGGGCTGCTTCCAGGAGTGACACTGTCTGAGCGTGATCAGTACTGAAAAAATAACCGAGAACTTGTCTCTCACTAACAGTCACCTGAAAAAAAAATTACAATTAATACATTTTAAAAAGTGGCTGATGACTATAACCTTAAAGTTAAGGGTCAGCAAAGCTTCATTGTTCCACTTAAATCTGTTTCCAAGATATAGAGAAAAATAAAATAAAAACTTGAATGCATTAATATAATTTTGCAGTTAATGCTGTAGGTGACTGATTAGAAGGTCAGGGTTTAAAGCCCCAACACCTCCAAACTGCCACCACTGGCCTGTGAGAAGGCCCTTAGGGCCATCCTTCTCCAGGGGCACCATACCATAGCTGACCCTGGACTTTAATCTGGAGTTCTTAAAACCTGGGATATGCAGGAAAAAATACCACTGTACTATAATATACGTGACATAAAGGCTTCCTCTTCTGCTCCACTGCGACTGTACGACTAAGGTAACAACATTTCAGGGAACATTTGGCATTAGTGCCCAAACTGTTTCATCCGCTTTGCCGCATCAGTTATTTAGAGACATAATGTTGCGATGAAGCATCCAGATTTTAGTTGTGTCTGTTTTTCTTTTTTTATTCCTGCTCCTGGAAGCACTGCCCATTGCAAAAGAAGCTGGCGAGCACATCACTACTCTAATCTATTATTCTTATGTAGTTTTTTTTTTTTTTAATCCAACTGACTGCAGTTGGCTCAAAAGTTGTTTAGTTTAGCAGAAAACTTGTGTTGTCCCCAAATATCACTTGGACCCTTGTGCTGCCGAGGCTTTGTTATATAATGTGAAAGTATCTTGATATCTATCTGGGCATGTGCATTTGTGTATGACAGTGTGCACGAATGATATTCACTAAGGATATAGGGGATTATATAGGCAATTTCATTTTTCAAGTTATCGTATCATTAAATATGTGAAATTGATAAAATATATTTAAAAAAACAAGTGAGGTCTCCACGTAACTGAGTAAAAATCTGTGAATTGTTTGGAAAAAAAGCCCCACACATTTACCCATAAACAACAGATCCCATGGCACTATGGAGCAGTAAGTGTGATGCAGCAGCAATACTTGTTGGCTATATATCACATTAAAAACAATTCAGGAGAGGGCTATAACAAAGAGCTACATGTTCTTTCATAACTGAAACCAAAGTTCTGCTGCACCCTCTTCAAAGTAGTTAGTTCCTCTTGACAACAACACAGCGGGATAAAAACTTTAGTGGCTGAATTTATGTGGTACTGAGCTCGAGCACAGTGAGGGATCTCCTGTATTAGTGTAGTGCACTTTCAAAAATAGCCTATTAATCCATACCACCAATGCATGACCCACAAGAAACACACCTAACAGGAGCTTGTTCCATGTTTTGCACCCCCAAGAGAGTTACAAACCTTCTGCGAGAACAACATCTGGGTGTGCAGGCATTTATATCGCAGGTTAGGTCAGCAGAGATCATTGACATTTGTTTAAGTGTGTGTGTGTGTGTGTGTGTGTGTGTGTGTGTGTGTGTGTGCGCGCGTGCATGCTCAAAAGACAGCAGCAACAAGCAAATCTGTCAATGTCACCTTACCCAGCACACACAAACTAACTCACCATGTAGTCTTATCCCTTCCCTTCTCACCTTGTCCGGCCTCTGCTCTTTTTGTCTTGCTGTGGTGTGTACCACTTTGGCTGAGCCCCAGTGTCCACCCACAATATCAGCTTTGATCCCTAGTGGACTTTAATTATTATCACCTCTGTGCTTGTTGAAAATGTGAGAGCATGGGAGAGCCAAGGTTATAAGGACTGCCTGAGAAATGGGGCAACACTCTGTGAATTAATATACTGCCAGGGCCAGAGGTCCAGCTGTGAGACTAAGAAGTGGCACTAAGGGTGTGTGTTCGTATGTGGTTTCCTACAGCTGTCTGATACTAATTTAAAATACAATATCATGCTAGCCTAATGTTGTTAGTTGTTAGCCCCTTCAATGTCATTTTTTTCCTTTTGGATGATTTTGAACATCCACTTGAACAACCCCTTGAGGATAATTCCCTCAAGCAAAGACTTCAGCATTTTAGTCTTGTGAAAACTGTGTATAAAGGTCTCAAAAATTCCGCCAGAGAGCCCTGAAGCACTTTCTGATTTCTCAGTAGCACAGCCCTGAGTCCTCGAGGACTTATTTGTAACATATGTCAAAATATTTGAGACCATGTGTGTCGACATTAAGAGCGAGGTCATTTTCTTGGATAAGACTTGCTCAGTAAAACTGAATTACATCCTAAGAATAAAAAAAAAAATACAGAAAAACTTGGTTTCTACTTCTTTGCTAGACAGTTGTTGTACTCCCACCCACTCATCCTCCTCCTCCCCACTCCTATCCCTCTCTACTTTCTTCTTGTTTCCTAAAGCATCATAGTAATCATGCTCTTTCTTTCTTCCATTGATTGATACTTTCTGGATTGATTTTTGTTGTGCTGTAGCATTCAAACCCTCAGGTCTAGTGGTCTTGTCTTGATCTACCCACAATCTCCCAGTGGTGCTGCTTTAGGCTCAGGTGTCAGCCTTATCAAAAGCTTTCACACACACACACATGCTTTGATCATTCACACCCTCTGTCTCACACACACAAATAGATGCAAAAGATGCTATGCAAGTCACTCGCTTTCTCTCACACATCTGTGAGCTTTGATCATCGATACACACACACACACACACACACACACACACACACACACACACACACACACACACACACTGTGTACTGTCTGCGTCTCATTTTCCTTTTTCTTTCACACAAATATACAGACACACAAACACACGCAGGCATAGCAGGGCTCATGGTGGCAGCAGGAATACAGGAAAGATTTCTGAAATGTCCTAAACTTTTAAAGTTGCGTTGCTGTTAAAGTATTTTCTGGGATCCTAAACACAGCCATTATTATCACTTCAGCATTTCAAGGAAAGGATTCATTTGTGTAATAACTGCAACTCTTGAGTGAGCACAATATATACACAACAGAATCCATTATTTATACTTTGAAGCAGAATCAGAATGAAATCCTTGGAGACTTTGAGGGAAAAAACGGTCCTACCATTTATTTTCATAATTCATTGAAAATGTAAAAATATTTATCATTTATACCCTTTTTCTTTTAGAAATTGCATGATTAAGACAATATAAGACTTTCTCTCTATTCCCTGTACTACCTAGGATCCAGATTGATCATTATTTTTCACCTTGAAGTTTGACACATAAATGCATACTAAGGTTCAAAAAGCCAATATGAAAAAACCCTTTTAGACTTATAGCTGCAACTCGCAATATATTCCAAGTCTAGACCGAGTCAACAAGCATGTGTCCTGAACACCAGCAGCACTGGCAGCAAATGCCAGCATGAATCAACATGGGCAAAATCCACTGAGAAAGCATGAAATTACTGGCACTCACTTGGCAAATTCTCTATAATGTACCATGCTACAGCACATATTTCACCACTATAACAACATTATCTTGTTATACTCACCAAAAGAAATACAGCTTTCATTAACCTTTTAATTCCAGTCAGTTCTTGTCTACCATGTTTTAGGTAATATTTTGTTTGTTTTTTTGAGGATAAGTATTGACACTGTCCATGAAACAACACAGCCATATTCATAACCTGCCCGGTGTGAATGACTCTTAGTGATTACAGTGCATTCCCGTTAGGTTAAGGTGTGGGTTCTGTATGGATCACTTCAATTGCAAATCTTCTTTGCATAAAATAATTCAGTATACGACTTAGTTCTTGAATTTTAGAGTCATTGTTCAGCTGGATTTCCGAACTTCAACCAAGATTCCACAGGGGGCAGTCACACTATCCTGTAAGATATTTTGATAAACCTGACCACTTCCCCTCAATGATTCTGATGATTCCAGGCTTAGAGTGTAAAATCCTGATGATCCCTTTAGGAAGATTTTTTTTTTTTCTTTTTGGTATGCAGTGGTGTTTTCACACTGTAGGCACACTGTTTCCAAAGAATTCAACCTTAGCTTTGTCAAGAAAACATTAAAAATTCTTCATGAATAGCCTTTTTTTTGTGGACCGTCAGCTGTGGAGCATCAGCTGATGCTTAATGTAAATTTCAGATTCACGATCTCCTAAAACGAACTGCCTTTTGTTTATGTAATTTTGAAGAACTATTTCTGACCTGAACTATCAGTGTTTAATGATGTATTCAGTATGGACAGGAACAATAAGCTGCTCTGTCATAATTTATGACCAGTGTTTCCTAACCATAATTCACTTACTTTTCCTGCCACTCTATACATGCGACCGGTGCAATTTTTGGTGTGGGTGTGTGTGTGTGTGTGTGTGTGTGTGTGTGTGCGTGCGCCCATGTGTGGGTTTATGTTGGGCGCATGTAAGGATACTGCCTCTAGGCGGCACTCTATTATAGCTATGTCGCTCTCTCACTTTACCTCTGTGTCTCTTCTCGCACATAAACACACATGTGGTCTTACACACAACCCTATCAACAGTCACGGAGAATTCCTTCTTTCTCGCACCAGCTCTTAGTTACCATGGAAACCAATAAAAGAGCGGTTTGAGATGGGAGGTGTTTGTATATGTGTGTGTGTGTCTGTGTGTGACAGAGAGAGAGAGTGAGAGTGAGAGAGAGAGAGACAGAAAGAAAGAGTGAAGGCAAGAAGGGGCAAGAGAGCTAGAGAGAAATTGTGAGAGAAACACATAAAGCAAATCAGACACAGACAGAAGAGGTAGGAGGAAAGTAAAATAGGAAAAAGAGGATGAAAAAATCTTGAAGAGAGATACAGAGGAGAGTGAGAAGTAGTTACAGAGAAAAGGCAAAGGAAAGTAGGAGAAGGGGGGACTAGTGAGGGGGATGAAAGGGAAGAAAAAAGGAGATGGAGGGAGTGTAAGTGGAGATGTATTATTTAAAGAGGTCTCACCCTGTCTAATGAGTTTGGTCTAAAAGCCCCAGGAGCTGCCCAAAGATAGAGAGACAGACAGAGAGACAGAGCAACTTCCCTAACTATGCGGTGAGAAAATTCAGTGTGCAATCAGAGCCAAGAGAGCAAAGGCGCAAGATTGCAGAGTGGGACTGGATTTAGTCAAATTGTTCTGCTTTGACTATATGAATTGTTTATAATGTAGGTGATGACAATCTTAGCAGATCTAACCATTCAGTTGGGATCACTGAAAGGGCAGGAGCTGAATTGTAAACTGAAAACATCTTAATCTTAATTTCATAAAAATATTAATAATAATAATCTGAAAATGTACAAGCATCTATTTGTAATTATACAATGGACCACTTTGTCCGTCTAATCTGGAAAACCCACAGGATCTTAGCTTGGTCATTCTCAACCACCTTTGGGGGTGTATCCCATTTTGACCAGGCCATCCTTGGCACAGATGTTCATATATACCATACCGGCCACTTGGTCATAGTGTTCCATGTATGCCCTGCCTGCTAGCATCTTCCACCCTTTTGTAATGTGCTCGATTGTCTCAGGGTCATCTCTGCACAGCCTGCACCTGGGGTCTTGCCTGTTGTGTTAGACCCCAGCCTCTATTGATCTTGTGCTTATAGCTTGTTCCTTAATGCCTTTGTGCTGTCTTTCAGTCCAGCTTTATTCAGCCATTTGTAGAACTTTTTGATATCATCCACCACTATCTGCCAGTGGTACATGCTGTGCAGGGCCCTGTCCTTCCCTGATAGTTCCTGTTCTTGCTCCTCTGCTGCCTATGGTATTCACTAAAGACATGATCAGTTGTGGCCATCTTTCTTATGCATTCATGGATATTTGTTGTTTCCTCCTGGATAGTGGCTCTGACAGTCATTAGTCCTTGGCCTCCTTCCTTCCTCTTAGTGTACAATCTCAGGGTGCTGGATTTGGGGTGATACCCTCCATGTATGGTAAAGAGTTTTCCTGTCTTGTATATATATATATATATATATATATATATATATATATATATATATATATATATATACACACAACAAATCTTTCAAGTAACTGCCACATTAAAGGTCAGATAATGGGGCAGTTACTTAGTCACCAGATAACTATGTAGCTATTTACATGGTTAAATTATGGTCAGAGTGGCTGACATCCATAGTAATTGGCAATCTGATTGCTTATTTGACTGGCTGACTAGCCATCTGGTTGCCTGAAAACAATTCTGAATAACTTCAAGAACACGAAAACAATGTTTTGATACATTCAAAGCATAAAGCAAAGTGATGTCCTCACAGTCTTTTCAAAGTGTTTAAAATGTGAACTTCTTGTCATTTCATAACAATTTATCCTGCACAACAACACCTGGACAAAAGTTTGGGGTTGGTCACATCTAACTGTAATAAGTGGCAGTATTAAAGTCGATAAAAGATAACAGAAGATAAAAAGACTTGCTGACCTCTTTTTCTTGCTGTCTGTTAATTTTGCTTTTCTGAAATAGGCACTATGAGTGCAATTATCCTATTCTTATTCTTCTCTCACACTCCTGAATGCCCCTCACTGTCTCTCAGACATTATTAAAGCTTTCACCAGAGAGTTTTCAAAGTGTTAGTAGGATGTGTGCCTATTGTCCATGTGTGCATATCCATTTTTAATTCTTTCTTCCTTCCTTGCTCTGTCTTATCTGAATTTTTACCCACATGGCATTAGTGAGATCTCTCTCTGTCACACACACAAACCCATATCCACTCTGAATGGCACTCTGGCAGGTGTCATTTCATTCCTTCTCTGAGCTGTCAATCAAGCAGACAGCTCAGTCTCCAATCCCTGACCGACTTTGATAATACACACATACACACAAACCTACACACACATGCACAGCCTACCTACTCAACTTGACTCAACGCGACGGTTTTCATTAGGTGGACGTATCTGGTATCAGGTATTTTTTTAGTACTGACTCAGATGGGGCTCCAAGCGAGCTGAGTTGAGCTGAAAATGTGACGTCAACAGACTGCATGCCACTGATTGGCCAAGGAGTGATGCCACTCAATAAGTCATGAAAGCCACTCCTTCACAAGAATCGAACCTGCCATTTTTGAAACCTGGCAATGGGGGATATGGCTACACACTAACCAACACAGACATTTTTGTGCTTGGTGGCTGACAACAGAATCCAGAGGAAGCTAGGTGGAGCAACCGTTTGTGTTGCATACAAATTATGTCACAGGACTTTCGAGCCTCCTTGCTGAGGCTGGAAAATGACCGAAACTGAATAGAGTAGCGCAGAGTAGAGTTGAGCTGAGTAGGTACTAGTGGAAAAGAGGCATAAGTCTCATATATGAGTTGTGGCTGTGACTTGTATTTCCAGTAAAGAGTACCAGCACTCTTAACACCAGATCGGGGATTGGAATGATCTGGGATTGGAATGTAGGGGATCAGGGGTTCTTGAATGCACTTGGTCCCATAAATAAATAATGAAGCAATATAATCAGCTGTCTCTCCAGTGTCTCTTGCCCCAAGGACAGATTCTCACGCCACTGTTTTCAGCATCAGGTACTGATAGCAGGCCTCTGCAACCTTGGTGAGCTCAGAAAAGAGGCACAAACTAGTTGTCTTTCATCTGCAGGTTCTAAAGATTACACTTTCCCTTAAGCTGAGAAGATCTCCAGGGTAGAAGTACTACAATCGCCAGCTGCAATCCAAGATGGTGGAGTTGGAGACCATTTCACTGTTGAACAAAAGACTCTCTGGAGAGCAGTGTTGCCAGTAACACGTTACTTAGTAACGCCTTACTCTAATCTGACTACTTTTTTCCAGTAACGAGTAATCTAACGCATTACTATTTGCTGTCCAGTAATCAGATTAAAGTTACTTATCCAAGTCACTGTGCGTTACTTTTTTTTGTCATTTTCCACAGTATAAAGATATATTTTTGCTTTGGGCTCGGGGAGTGACATCTGGCCGATGCCACAATTCAATCCCGTTTTGAGCACGAGGACAAGGTTAGTTGTGCACTCTGTGCTGGCGACAAAGTGCTGTCTATCTTCAAAAACACTACGTCAAAGCTGAAAAAACACCTGGAGTTGCAGCATGGCACAGTCACATGAGCGAGTCCCAACAGGTGGTGAAGCAGAGCTGCGGCTAATGCAGGAGGCCCCCCAGCACCCAAACAACAAAAGCTGGACTTTGGTACCAAACCAGTAAGTGGGGGAGAGCTGAAAAAGTTGGTGGGACAGTATGTAGGAGAGGAAATGCTGCCCTTTTAAACACGTCTAACTCGCCCTCGTTTCATGGTTGTCATTTTTATGTTGAGACTGCAGGGGGTGCTGCCGGTGTTGTGCCAAAAAGTGATCGTCCGCCAAAAAGCAATTTTCGGTATTTGCCAAAAAAAATAAATAAAATGATCGCCTGTATTTAAACGGCTGTATTTAAATGACTTGTTGACCCATAATCTGTGAAACGTGTCAAACATATCTCTCATGAATGGTGTCATTTTGAGTGAGAAGCAGCATTTCTACAGTGTATCACAAGGTACTGTAGAAGCTTAACTCAGTTTTTGGCAAAGTGACTTTTATATTATGCGTTTTTTATAAAGGTAAAAACTGTCACTGACATTAAAAATGTCTTTTAAAATAGAAATCTGGCTCAGAAGGCTGCAGAAATCACAACAAATATAACATCATAGTTCTATAAAGATATTTTAAATGGCCAAAAAGCACTGGATTGATTATAACGAAAGGTAAAATAACAGAGACTCCTAAAGATTGTTGGAAAAACAGGTTATTTATATAAGCCCCTCATAAATCACGCTGACTGCACTCTATTTACCAATATAAGCAAAGATATTACACATAAAAGCACACAGAAACATTGGAATCACTTTATGGCAGATGATCACTTTTTGGCACAACACTGGCAGCTGCTGAAAGTAACTAATAGAGTAACTTGCAATCTAACTTAGTTACTCCTAAAATTAAGTAACTAAGTTACTTTTTAAAGGAGTAATCAGTAATCGGACTACTTTTTCAAGGTAACTATACCATCACTGCTGGAGAGGACGCTGTATTATATTGTGGACCACCCAAACAAAACTGTGACCTGGTCAAGAGAAACAAACGTGGATCCAAGGAAGCTACTTAACACTGAATAAACTTTTAAAACAGTATGTGAGGGGATTCTCCAATTCTAAATTGATCGTAGATTGTATGATTCTCTCAGACAAATTAAAAAAATGAACATTAAAAAAATTAATTGAGTTGCCAAATACAGAGTGTAGAGCTGCCCAAGTCTATGGTTATGGAAACCTGGACAATATATTTAAAAACAAGAAAAGGTTTTAAAATCATTTGAATTGACTGAACACATCTGTGAATTACCTATCCATTCATCAGGAAGGAGGCATTATAACTAAAGCTACAAATACAACACAGAGCACTGATAACAGACATATAAAATATATAATACGAAGCTATGACGATAATCAAGATGCATATAAAATTAAGATAATACAGAGACAAACTTCATAATGTTCATCATTATTTAAATCAACTGGAAGTAAGGGGAGAGGGTGGAATAGCAAGGTCCCTATTTGGAATCAAACAGGGAGCACTGTATTTAAATAGGTACGCAGTTTACTCTCTGGGTTACCAGATTTCCAATAAATGTTCACTTTTAACATGTTAACAGTAATGTTATGCTATATCACTCCTACCTTTACATGATGGCAGCACCTTGTCCCACACTGGCTTTCCATCTGGACCCATGACACAGGTGATGGTATCTTCACCCACTATTGTGTAGCCATGGTGACAGCTATAGGTGACCTGAGATCCCAATTTATAGTCATAACCTGTCCGACTGGCATTCATAACATTACCAGGGTCAAAACAGGCCTCTCTTGGTTTTTCTGTTGAGACAGAAAGTGTTTGTGTCAATGGACAAAGGCAAACTAGTAGTTTTTATTATTAAATAAAAATCGTCTTAACTTTTATTTTGGGTGTATAAATTTAAGCAACGTGAACTGCATTACAACCTACACTACAGAAAAGGCAGCATAACAATTCAAATTTTTGTTTATTTTATTTATGTACTTTGCTTTTTACTTATCAATGTAAATAAAGTACAGAGCTGTGTATTTCTATAGCATGCACAAATGTTTATAGCCCAATAAAGGACATTTTGAAAATTACATATTTAGTCCCTTATGGAAAGGCAAAAAGAAAAAAAAAAAAAAAAGAGCAGACAAGAAGACAAATGAGATGGTGATAAAGTAGTAAAAGACAAATAGTGGTCAAAAACTGTCTTGGAACTTTATGACTTGGCACTGGACCAGCTTGTTTGCTTTCCTGTGATCGGCCAATAAGAATGAGATACTACGCCTGACAAAGGATATGGGCAGGCAGAGTGAGATGGGGTGGAGGGCAGGATAGAAGTGAAACAGGGAGATGATTAAGGCTGTATTTTAATTAGAAAGATTGCAGATGAAAGGTAGTGAATAATGACAAAAGCACAGAGGTGTAAGGTAGTGTGATGAGACCAACAACAGAATAGGAGATTATCTTTTTTAAATTAGAGATAAATAGGATGAGGGAATCAAGAAGAAAAATGTGTTTATAACATTTGACAGAGCAGATCTAGTCTCTAGTCAGTTGAACAACTAAGTTCTGCTGTTAGACTATAGCTGTTAAATCACCCCCAGTCAACCACGTCTGTAAAACCAGGATGAATCACAATCAGTTGAAGAAAACAACTCATTGGCTGACGAGCAACAACGTGCCCTTACAGCTGAAAAACCAAACAAACAAAAAACTTCTCATGTAAGGGCAGGGTGGGGGGAATTAATAAGATTAGGCAGATTAAAATATTATCCAGTGTACATGCTAAACTATCCTGTATTGGCTTTTTAGTCATTACTTCTAATACAAGCACACTGACAATGACTTTAGTGCACAGAAACTTGCAGACACTCATAAAGTACATTTTACTTCCAAGAAACCTAGCAACTAAAATGTAAAAAATAAATAAAAGCATTGATCTGCCTTGTTTTCAACCTCATTAGGCCTACACTGAAGTGCTATTTTGAAAGTTTTATTTACTATTTCTGCCACTATATTCAAAACCACCCTCTTGCTGCTACTGCAGTGCCCTACTACTACTACCACTATACTGTATATTACTAAAATGTACCACTATTGTTACAATCAGTACTTCTAATGCCAGACCATTTATTACCTTACTGCTACAATAAACTTTTACTATTGCCACCACTTAATTACACTACTTAATAGACTTGTATTTTCATAGTGATACAGTTTTAATCAATTGTTGTCATTGAAGAATTATGACGAATTTCAGTCTGTTAAATGTGACCTCGTGTGAAATACACACAGACGTGTCAAGCCAAAGGTTTTTCATTTAATTACCTCTATATTCGATGGCGAACCCAGACATGCCCAGTGAGGCATCCGATCTGAATGCAAGGAAGAGACTGTTACTACTGCTCTCTATCCGCTCTGGGGCCTGGTTGCCTTGGAGACTTGCTAGTAGCGGCCCATTAGAGTCTTCGCCCTCATAGATGTGCAGGAAGTCGTAACTTGGCTCCATGTTAAAACTGGAATTAAAAAAAAAAAGAAACAGAGAAACTTAGATCTACGAAGACTGATTGTGTAGTTTGTTGGTAGTTTTCAAAGTATCAAAATAATTAACACAGGGTTGTATGTTCAGTTCAGTACATTATGCTCAATTTAATGGGAGTCAGTCAGATTGTGCTAGCTCCATTGCAATGTAACTGTCAACTCATCTTCTTACTTTCTTTTTGACAA
Organism: Pterophyllum scalare; assembly: GCA_024447675.2. Classification (NCBI taxonomy): domain Eukaryota; kingdom Metazoa; phylum Chordata; class Actinopteri; order Cichliformes; family Cichlidae; genus Pterophyllum; species Pterophyllum scalare. The sequence goes on from JAMQGT020015127.1 coordinate 70,590, forward strand.
GTTTAATATTTTCATCCGCTTAAAATGAAGACAGCAATATATGACCAAAAACATCAATTTTATAGATATTTAGCAAAATAAGAAGCTGCTGCAACAGCAGTCACACAGTGTCATCTTAACATTAACATCAACCTGAACCTGCTGTCTGACCTTGAAATGGTATAACATGTACTGTAACATTTATATTCTAAGCATGTGGTTATCTGTAGAATGCAAATACTGGGTGAGACAACACCTAATCAACTGAAGTAGGTATGTGAATATTAGCTCGTTCTCTCACACATGCAAGTTGGAGTCACTTGGTTGGAACTGTGTGTGTGTGTGTGTGTGTGTGTGTGAGAGAGAGAGAGAGTTTAATAGATTAATAGAAAGAGAAGGAGGGAGATGCACTGTATGAGTTTAAGTGCAGCAATATTGCAAAAACAGCAGAATAGTACTTTTCTGTTTTAGTTTTCAGCACTACAGTTTATTAGGGGTTGCTATAGTGTAATATTTATATTTTATTATGTAATACACATAACAATGTGCATTCATGCCATAGGCATGTACATAAGGCAATCCACAGTTTTTGGTGGTAGTGCAACATGGAATGAAGCAAAATGCCAACAACTTTGTAATTTAACATGTTAGTTCGCATTTCAGAATATATATTTTTTGTGAGATTTAAAAATGCAAAAACAACCTACAGGATGGTCATTTAAAGTGAGATTTTGACTTGGTTTAAAAAACGAATAATGACAAACTATTTTTTCCCCTACCTTTTTTTGGGGATAAAAATATGCATTAAGTTACCTACTACAATAAATGAAATTATACATTAATAATGCAATATGCAAAGAATTATCAAACTTAAAATAACTGCAAGGAATGTTTAAGTTTAAGCTTTGTTTTGTGTCTGGTACAGAATGGGACTGACTGCACGTACACCCCTTCTGCACTGACAAAGTATCAAATGATCTCTGCTAATACTTTTTGCATTAGTGATATAGGCGGGTCTAAATGCTAAAGAAACTAAATGTCATAAAACTAAAATAAAAACTCTCACTGAAAAGAAATGAGGCAGCATTATAACTCTTCAAGCCGCAATAATAAAACTAGAGTATATTAAGATCTGGATGAAAAATCAGGGGCAATCATATAAAATTGTGAAAGTAGTCTGTTAAAAATATATTGTAATGGCATAGAAATTACATGGATACAAATGCATTTTCTTTTACAAGAACTCTAAATAGCCAGCGGATTTCAAACCTACCACTTTGAGTTATTTTACAAATGAAATAAGACTTCAGGCTGATACCTTTTAAAACAGCTACAAAAGAAAGGTCACTGGGAAGTGGACACTCAGATAATGATATCTCAATACGAGGTCTGACTTCACAGGAGAAAGATGAACTGTGATTAAATTCAAAGGCTGATCAAGAACTGATCAGTAACTGGGTCATCTTGAAGTTTATTTAAGCTAAGCTTATAAAATATAATTTCAAATTAAAATTAAACAAATTACGACAACTACGAAACACAACATTCAGAAAACAACCAATAACAATACAACTTAATTAGAAGTAAAATAAATCGCCTCACTGTTACAACAGAAGGGAATTATCGCTCAAGCTTAAAAACATGAAGCTAAAATTGGGTCATTTTCTCTCCTTTGGCAATCTGGAGAAAGTCCGCTTTTGCTTTTATCTCTTTTGCTACATTTGAAGCTCAAGTCTTCACTTTTGCTTTAGTCATAAGCTGCTAACCACTGTGACTTGTAAAATATTTACCACTGAGGCACAAGCAGGACTTGAAATGTAAATAATCACTGCCCTATTACCAAAAAATAAAACTTTAATTGGTCAGAAATTCCTTTTATTCACATAGGAATTTCAAGGCAAGAATAGTGTCTTTAATCTCACTGCATTAAGTTTAGCATGCTGAGTGAAAAAGGCCTACCTAGTTTCCTTTTACCTACCTGTATATTTACAATAGTTAAAGTTTTTTTGCAGAGAGATATTCAATGCAGAAAGTGTTCCACTGAATATATCTATACAATGTATCAATACAAGACTCTGAAGATTGTTTATTGGTATCTTATATCATCATCACTGATGTGTAGGACACTATCAACAGGGTCACAATGATTAAGTCAGTGAAACAAAAAAGGCTGAAAAGATTTAGGGTCAGATTTACTAACAGTCTCTGCAGTGTGAACTTTGTGACTGAAAAGCATGTACACAGGCATGAATTATATAAATGACTTAGGTTTGTGGTATGTAATTTACTACAAATTACATTGTTTTTAACACACACAACAAAGCGTGTGTTATTTTGATATTGATTGTTGCCTATAAAAGTGTTGATTTATCTGCAACGGTTGGGGAAAAATGTCAGAATGAGTCAGTAATTGGTGGCGGTGGATGCAAAAAGCTGTGAGCATGGTGCCGAAACTTTGCATCTGTCTTGACACCTGTCTCTTCGCTCAGTTCTCACCCTGAAAGTTCGATAATTCTCCTATTTTTGCTTGGTTTTTACTTGGTTTAACTGAATTGAATTTAATGTGATGGAGGAGGAGATTTTGGGTTTATTTGGTGGAATGGTAATAAAGCAGCCCTCACTGGGTAAATCCTGCACTCCTCTTGAGATGTCGTATTTTTCCATAGATTACACAGATTTATCCACACAGATCCCAACAATACTCAACAGAAGACTATATCAAAAACATACAGAGTCTCCTTCAACTGCCTCTCCTTGAGATGAATTGTCACGCTGCTTCCGCAAGGAAACCTGCACTTACACAAAATTATTTTGGTTAGCATATTACTCGTTATTCTTCACTGGGGCTGCTCTTGGTAGAATGTAGGTCATTTTAAAAATGAACCGGCTACATCTCTGTATATAAATTAGTGCAGAACTTCCCGGTCCCATTAGTGCATTTTTACAATTGCAACCTCAAGTTGATTTGCCCTGCTTAGTAAATCTGGCCTTTAGGCTGTTAAAAGGTTAGGATTTCTAAAGAAAGACTCTCACCACAAACATACTGTGGTAACATAGGAGTGGATTTTACTGCAGACTTTTGGACAAATGTAATGTCTTACCAGCTTCCTTAAAACTTGACTAACATAAACTGTTCCTCATTCCTGAATAGGCAGGATTTCTTTGACTTTGTGTTGGCCACATTTAGGTGGAGTCTACACTAAAATATAAACTTGAATATGATTATTATGGCATGATACTTTGTCTCATGCCATAATGGAAACATCTCTTTTTTCTTTAAGGTTACAATGTTTAATGTCATCTCAGGAATTTGGACAAAGACACTAAACATTCATGTGATCAGTAAAATCACTGCTCTGCGCAATGATTACAGTTGCAGGCTCTCTTATCTTTTCTGGTTATAACATGATGATATGATCTGTTAATAATTATTTTGTCAAAAAACTTAACTATTTGCCAGAATGTGCCAATAAGAGTAAATGTGAGAAATATCAACATTTTCAGGCAGCATAATATCATATTGGAGCCAACATGGCTTTTGTTTCAAGCAGAACTCTATTTTCTAGTGCAAAATTTTAATTAACACTGAGTTATCACAATTTGTCAAATTTGCGTTGATTTCTGTGTAGACACCTCTTAAGTATTACCCCAAAATATTATAGACAATAGAGCAGGAAAGGCCCCATTATCACAAGGGGAAAATACTTGTTAAAAACATTGATGCTTAATTTCTCTTTTTTTTCTTTTACACAAAAAGACAAATCAGTGTCAGTGGTGTTTATACGCTTGCAGTTCATCTGCGCTTGTAGCTTAAAGTTTAGAAACACGCATGTGTGAAAAAAGGCAAGTAAAAAGTAAGCCATTCATTAAGAGATACAGCATGAGGTTTGAAATATACATGGTCTACCTTTTGAAGATGAGGGCAATAACAAAGTCTGGGTTTACTCTGATTCTCCAGTCACACTCTTTCCCAGGAGGGTAAGGCTGGGGGTAGTTAGGAGACAGAATTACTCCCGAAGGACCACTGATGTTACCTCCACAGGTCGCTGAAGATAAAGAGTGAGAAGAAAAGAGAGAGAGAGAAACATTGTTATTTATTGTTGGGGTTATTTGGACTTGGAATCACCCCTGATTGACCTGTCATATAAAGCCCACAGAAAGGAAGAGCTGAAGCGAGTTAGTTAGTAATGGGAAGCATAGCAGAGATTGGTTAGGACAGAGGGAATAACCCCTAGTGGACAATATTACCTCCAAAGGCGGCTGCAGAAGGCAAAAGAGAAAACGAGAGCTAGAAAGACTGCAAGATTTTGTTGCAGAGTATAGGGCAGGGGGTAGTTAGAAGAGAAAATTACCCCTAGCGATCTTTTATCCCACAACAAGCCAGAGAGCAGGAAAGAGATATTGGCAAGAGAGACAGAAAGATGCATTCAAGCAGCAATTTGGTGATGTGAAGGAAGAGTTTGCAAAACAGAGATGTGTCTCGGGGCTGGCAGGTGGGTGTGAATGGATTATCAACAGTGAAACAGAAGTAAACAAAGACATTAACAGTTGCAAATCACTCACAAACAGAAACACACTAACACACAAGTCCATTGTGCATAGTAGTGTTTAGTGTGTTTCATCTTGGGAGCTCTGGAACACAGAACACTCACTACCTGAGGTGAAAGTGCAGGGGCATCCTCCAAGCAAAGTGAACATGGAGGGAGATATGAGCCCAACATTTTATCTACTTTCATGCAAAACGTGAGGTCACTAGCAAAGAGTCAAAGGCAATATCAGGGACAAAGAATAATGTGTTTCACATGCACAGTTACAAGGCAATCTCTGGTCTCTGTGACTGTGTTGGAGGACTTCCATATACTACTGGCTGATAAGAAAAGCAAAAAGCAACAGAAAAGGAGACTGTGGCATCAAACAGTAAGCCAACTGTCTCAAGTCCCTTGGTGCAAGCTGGGTGGCTAACAACACGGGTAACCTGCTACTTCTTGCAGAGGTTTTTTAGTGGCTTGTGAGATCTGTGCATCTTGGTCCTTGAATAATTAAAAATGATTTAGCTCAGGACCTTGTGTGGCAATCCTTTTTGATTTCCCCATCCATCTACTCTGACTAACTTGACACAGGATGTCATATGAGAGACAAAACTGAGCTGGATGAAGCCGTTTATCAGAAAAATGAATGTGACACATTAAGGCCATGTAGTTTGGCACCTGGATGCTATCAAATGAAAAATATCGACATGCAGCATTTTAAGATTTGTAGGCTGTGTGGTGAGACAACCTGTCGTATTACTGAGTGTATTTTTGAAAAGCTCACTGAATTTCCTGATGAATTTAAAAAAAAAAATAAGGCAGGTCTCAGGACTTTACGCTCCATCTGCCCTTTAGTGAAGAAGTCAAGTGCATCAAAAGAAGCTAAAGAGGAAAACATGACAGTACAAAACAAGCTGCCACATAGAATCATGTGAATAAAGTTTGGAGTTGGATGTAAAAGTTCACTGGGCTATAAGGAGCAGGTGGGCCGAACAGTGATGTTAGGAAAACAGCAAACAAGCTCTGTGATCTTAAATAACTTTCTTCTAGTATGGAGAATCACTATTAATTTATTTTTTGTCATATAAAAATCCCATATAAGATAATAACGCTTCTAGGTGGAGTCTGCCACTGCAATGTATTCAAAACATCCAGCACTACAAAAGAACTTAAAAAAAAAAAATCTAGTGCCTTAATATTCTGTCCCAATGTTTTTGTGTGTTATATGATATACAAGCCCCCAATATATGCTGTAATGTATCAGTGGTCTGACTGTAATCAATTTAATGTCCACCTTGGCAGTCAGTGATCCACAGCTGTACACCTACCTATACATGTTGGAGGGTCAGGGTGCCAGTAGAATCTGTTATCCATTCGCACACATGTGATGGTGTCTTTGCCTTGAAGCTGATACCCTGGGTCACACTGGAATGTCATACTGTCACCAGGTTCCTTACTGTCCCCATATCGAGAACCATTTACAGGGATGCCAGGGTCATTGCAGGTCGTAGCTGTTGTGGCTGGAGAGTGCAGAAAACAAAGGCAGACAAATATTGACATACTGGGGGCATGGAGAACAAAAGGAATTGAGACAGATGCACTCAAGAGTAACAGTATTGTACTGTCAGCAGCAGCAGAAGAAGCAATACACACATATAGCAAAGTGAGTAATAATGGGGGTTACGGTAGTGGTAACTGGAGACACATGTGGTTACACTCACCCCAACAAGTTAGTAACTCAGTGGATCAGAAATGTGTTTTGTAAGAGTAACAGACTGAGACTGTTTGAACAATGTTGTTTGTTTGTACAATTTGTGTGTGTGTGTGTGTGTGTGTGTGGGGGGGGGGGGGTCATAAAAATTATTGAAAACCCCAGGTAATTAAATTAAACATCTCAGAATATCTGTCATATAAAATGAAATAGTATAGGTATGATCAACACAAACAGATCCACTAAAAAATATATATTATTGTATAAAATATAATTAGGCCATAAAAGACCCCCCCCAGGCATTTTATTTGCTAGACTGGTTGCCTAAGGTCAAGTATAACATAGTGCTTTGATCAGATCAATCTCTGCTTAAAGATTAAGAAAAAAATATCTAACTATGTTGTATAACGTGTATGTGATTATAATATTAGATAACAGCATTTAAATGACATTTAAAAAAATAATTACTATTATAACCACTAAAAATTAAAATACAGCATAAACTCTATACTGAATACCGTCCCTTTCCAGCACTGTTTATTAAGGTTGTTTATCTGTCATCTGTTATCTACCCACCCTCTGGGACTGGACCCCTCAGGGGCTCACAAAATAAATCTAAGGTGTTAAGATAGGAAGCAGGAAAAAACTACTATTCCAAACCTTGGCTTTAAATAAAAGAGTGTGGTGATGAATACCATCTCCTAAATCAACATGGAGGTAAATACAAAGAGTAATTACCATAGTAATGGAATAATAGGACTATGATTACCAGGTTAGCAAGGGCAAATATTTATTATTTTAAATATGGAAAGAATGAGACAAAACGAAATGTGTCAGAGATGCAGAGACAGAAAAAGAGACAGAAAGCTATAGAAGTACATTTTATGACTTTAAATACACTTGTTTGTTTGCTTTAAGACAGTTATGTGTGTTGGAGTTTTGTATGTGCAAACAGTTGGAGGCTGATGTGAGAATTATGAGGGTAACAAATGGCTAAGCAAAAATAAGCAAGCATAATAATGTGCATTTGTCTGTGTGTCTGTGTGTGAGAGAATGGTTTTATGTGAATAAGCAGTTGACATTCTTGACTAGTTGTTATAGTGCCTTCTACCCTTTCTTACTCAGTGTGCCTCTGATCGGTTTTGGTGCCACAGAGATTTGAATCTAAAAGGATGATGCACATACATTTTGTGGTTCACTGACTCAAATACCAAAGGGCATCTCTGCACCAAAATGGCACAACGATCATGCAAGTTGCCCTGGGACAAACAGCAGCAACAGTTTGGGTTCACTGAACTCAACTTACAAAAGGGGGAAAAAAAACAAAACAAACCTTAAAATAGGTTAAACATCCACTCGTTAGCATTATCTATAAAATCATTCATAGCAAACACAAAACTACTGTTTCTCAAATAAATATTTTATGCTACTAAAAAATAAATGAAGTGAGACAGCACTGTTTTATTCTCTCCTGTGTGCTACAATCAAAATTATGACACAGGTCTCTGGTGGGCTACTTCAGTACTTACTGAGCCTGGCTCCCAAGGTGAGATATTAAATGTCTCATTTGATTCTATGACTAAAGCTTTTTCAGAAATCCTGTTAAATGCAGCATTAATGCCAGATTAATTTTCTTATAGTCAAAATAGGGTTTATATGATGCTGAGTGCTGAGTTTTAGCTAAATTAATAGCTAATTTCAAAATTGTTTTTTTCTTCATAAACGGATCTGAGGGATAAAGTAGGGCGGACCACCCAAATCAGTGATTTAGCAGAATCATGGCACTTTATTTTTTTATTTTATTTTATTTTTTAGCAGTTTTCAGTAACTCAAATGTTATTCTGCCACATTAAGTTTAATGACGATAATAAGAAGAGAAGACTGACTTACTGGAGAACTGTATTGAGAATCCTTGCTTGCTGATGAAATAGTCGGAATCAAACTGCAGTGTAAGTATATTAAAAGTTGAGTGGATATCTTCAGGTAACGCCGGGCCTGACCATTCTTTCAAAAGGATGCCACCGTCTGATGGCCCCGACGGGCCATCCCAAACTCTCAGAATATCGTGGCCAACCTCAGTGTCAAAGACAATGAAGTGCAGACTGAAGAAAAAAGAAACACAAAAATTCAAGATTTTTAGCATGTGTAACGTCAACCATGAGGCACATCTAAAATTTCATAGTGGAATAATGACTAATTGCAGCAGCAGTTTTGACAGTAAACATTTGTCATTACAGACTATGGTGATTGAAGGTTTCTGCCATGTGAAAATTGCTCCATGTCTTGGCTAACAGTCAGCTACCTAAACCTACTCGGGCTGGAAAACAACTTGTTGTACAAGTTTGTGTTGTTGTTTTTTTTGTTTGTTTGCTTTTATTTATTTATTTCTTAAAATAAGAAGTCTACATTCCCTTTAATGTAGAACACAAAATACTGCAGATAACTGCAGGTCATTGGCACATTACTCATGTGCCCTAAAATTACCTGATAGTCTTCCCTGTATCAGCCTCTATAGTCCAGGTACAGTGGAGGTTATTGTCATATGGAGCAGGATAACCCGGTGACAGAATCCGTCCAGAAACTGCACCAGTAATGTGACCCCCACACTCCGCTACAAGGACAAGAAGCAAGAGGATGAAAATCAGAAAGCATAATCACCACTGGAAAAAAGTACATATTTCCCCTCTTAATTTATGCATCTTAAGTTTTAGATCTGGCCCAACATTTTGGACCACTGAAGACCATTTCTCTCTGCAGAACTGGATTTTTTTTATAAAACATATTAAGGTTCTCTTTCTATAAATGTTTCAGTGTATCTCTATAAGATGTAGCTTCTCTACTTTGCTGTAAATTACACTGAGGTGTGAAGGTTAAGTTAAGGAGGATCAGTTAAGAAACGCTTGAATCGTTAAATCAACCTTGAATTAGCCAAGCTTTTGGTATACTGTTTCAAGGCTGGCAAATAACTTTGATGGCTCTTTTCTGTTACGAATCTGTCATTAGTATTCAAAGCTCAAGAAAAAGATGTTCTGTAAAGCACAAAAGAGTTTTGTGTTATTTTGTCTTTAGACTGGAAAGGAACAGGGAGGATGGACAAAGCAGGGAGAAAGGCAGATCTGAACTCATTATGGTAGTACATAGTACACATGCTAGCCCATAGAGCAAGAAGATGACTGCTGATTAGGATGCAGTTTGGTAGTGAGAAGGCACATATACATATGCTTTGTGTGTGTGTGTGTGTGTGTGTGTGTGTGTGTGTGTGTGTGTATGTGTGTACATGGGTGCATATCTATGTGTGTTTGTTTGTGAGTTAAACAAGCATCATTAACACAGCCCTACAATTTACAAAACCATTGCAACCTACTGTTGTTGCATTCCCCTGGGCAGAATGCACACAAATCCAAATTCGCATGTGAACACAAACACAGAGGATACTCCCAGAGACAATCACATGGAAGGGCCAGAAACATACTTGCAAAACATTTCTGCAGTTATGCAAGCACATCCAGACATATGAACACACCCGCCAGCAGACACAGTACAACAACATAGTTGTTTCCGTCCCTGGTGAATGAAAGCAGGAAAGGAAGGACAACTCTTCTGTTATGTTTTATCATTAAAGGCTGGTAGATAGGAAAGCTAGAAAGAGGCACAGACAAAGAGAGGGAAACATAAGTTGTAAAGAAAGCCTTGGCCAATTTTCAGGGAGAGCTCCAGAAGTCTTAAAGAACAGGCCAACAGGTGTAAAACAATTTTGATGAGATATATTTTTTTAAACTGTTGTAAATTTAATTGATGTTCTGGCTTTGACATATACTGATAAATGTATTTCGCCACAGACAGATGGAAGATAGCTAAAGTTCTTCCACTGTAAAAGATTTTACTTGACTTTACCTCTTTTTTTTTAACATCAATGTAATTATTGTTCTGTAAATTTTGATGAGTTCAGGTTCCCTCAGTGCAGAAAGAATACTCCAGGTGACTCAAATGTAAACATTTATTGTACTTACTTGCTGGAGTATCAAGGGGAACCAGGGCAAACACACATCTTTACAAGCTGTAGTATCACCACAATTCTGAGGCTGCCATCACACTGGGAGAAAGTTTATACTTTAGACAAATATTCTGTTCATCCCTTTATTCAGATAAAGTACTTTGTAATATTTTGCTTGCAGCTCAGCTTTCTGACCTTCACATGGCAGGATACACAAATAAACATATTTACATATGCCAGAGAAAGACTTCAAGGCCACCAAGATAGACAGGAGCCAGAGACAGGCTCTGAGGCCACCAATAGAATCCACTCATGCTGCAGAGTCCCTAGGCTTGACCCTCAGGGACCTTACCAGTAGAAAAGGAGAGCTCTTATCTCTGTAATGTAATTTGCAACAACAAGAAGATTTGTGTTGTCAAAAGTAAAATCATGTAGGACACAGAAGACAGTAATGTGCTAGGCCACGGTGAGGTGAAACTCATAACTGATGGACATAATAAAGAGCTTTTTAAGATCTTTTTTATTAAAACATTATTTCCAAAACCAACTAGAAGGGCACTCAGTAGAACACATACCCCAAATTTTTGCAGATACTACGCTGCAATAGATACCACTCAGTGTTGTCATACTCCACCACAAATGACTAGATCACAAAGACTAGAAACTGATTTTATTGGCTTTTAAAAACTGTAAAATATGATTTTAGATTTTTATTTAACAAATGAGGTCCACATGAACAGATTGTTTGGATATAGTTTATAAATTCAGTTTATATACCCTAATAGCATCCTATGAAAAATACCTTGAGATACCTTGAGACAAGCCTTTTAAAACTTTGGCAATGATGAGAGATAGTGATTCTTAAAATATTGGAAAATTTTTGGTGACCTTGATCTTTGATCTTGAGAATGAAACATATGTTCTTGGTCCCCTAAGGAATATTTCAACAAAGTTTCATCAATTTTGGTTCGGAATCTTTTGAGTTACATTGATAACAGACAAACAAACCAACACGTAACCTCCCTCCACCTATTAGTGGGTGAGGTAATAGGTATTGATGTAACTGAACTGTTCTGTATAAAAAAAAAAACATCTGGTTAAGGAATAATGTATGCATGTGTGCTATGGTAATGAAAATGTATATACTTAATAATTTATATGTGAACTTAGAAGAAAAAAAGGATGCATGCACATACTGACTGAGATTTAGAATTTGTGTTTTAATGCCTTATTTAAAGTTGACCTTTTTGTTACTTCCATATAAAAATTAAAGTTAGTTGTATGTGATGAAGTGGCTTGATTGTTATGTTAATGGGTTGTGTTTTTCTATAAGTACATGGAAGATTTTATAGGCATTAGTGCTTGTGTGCAAATGTGGATTTAAAAAAAAGCTAAAATGGTAGAACTGATAAGAATTCACATATAGAGAAGATAGGCAGACTGTATGAACAGGCAGAGTGGGAAATGGCAAAAATATTAGTAGACAACCACTCTTGGTATAGAAACAGCCTGAGGCAAAGCTATCTCCTCATCACCATGCTTATGCACATAGATATGGAAGTAAGCAAGACAGACAGTGGAGGAGACAGTCAGAGAGGCAGAAAGACAAACACTCTAGCAGACACACAAAGGAGAAACATATAAAGGTAGCTACAGAGGTAGTTAGCCCAGGGCTCTGCCAGCAAGTATTCTCCTGGTTGCTGGCTGGTTGAAATAAGGCAGTGACAGAACAACTACAAAAATTTTACTGACTGCAGAGGCATTCAGGGTTACACACACACGATTCACCACACACACATCTATTCACACACATTGTTTTTAGCTGCCATTAGGAACCACAGCAGGGTATAACCCACATGACAGATTGCAGATGTACTGGCAGGTTACAAGACACATGGTTTAGCATTGCAGCAGGGAATTCTAAATTAACATGTGCTATGTGCCCACATCTACCCAGCAAGATAAAATACTTACAGAAAATGTGCTTTCATTTATAAAATAGGCAAAGCTACACAATATTTATGAAAAAATAGGAATGATGGACCCTAAAAGATTGCAAATTTCCTTTAGGGGTTTCAAAGCTAGCTACAAACAATATGAGTAAACAAACATTGAGTTCATGCTTCACTGGAGGTTGCTGAATGAAAATAAGGAATCAGAATGACCAGCTGCACTTACTGTAGTTAAAATATGAAACAGGTTTCACAGGTCCATAAGCAACAGAGGAAAAAAATAAAACACCTTCATCTCTTGGCATACTTCTATACTAATTACGAGGTGCCAAATACCAACTAAAGCTACATCCATCCTCTGGTAGTTCATCTGCCTGAAAACATACTAAAAATACCCAAATGTATTTTAGACAGCCCAAAAAGTTTATTTATTTTTGAGTATCTGACAAAGATAAATAAATATTGTGGCTAATCTAAAATACACTGTATTGCCAAAAGTATTCAGTCACCCATCCAAATCACGTGTTCAGTGAAAGGAACTCTTAATGCTTCAGAATACCAAAACATTTTGGACAATTTAGTGGGAACAGTTTGGGGATGGCCCCTTCCTGTTCCAACAAGACTGCACACCAGTGCACAAAGCAAGGACCATAAAAACATGGATGAAAGAGTTTGGTGTGGAAGAACTTGACTGGCCTCAACCCGATAGAACACCTTTGGGTGAATTAGAGGGGAGACTACGACACAGGCCTTCTCGTCTAACATCAGTGTCTGACATCACAAGTGTGCTTCTGGAATAATGATCTAAAATTCCCATAAGCACACTCCTAAACCTTGTGGAAAGCCTTCCCATAAGAGTTAAAGCTGTTATAGCTACAAAGGGTTGCCTGACATCATAATAAACCCTATGGATTAAAAATAGGATCACTCAAGTTCATATGCCTGTGAAGGCAGATGGGTGAACACTTTTGGCAATATAATGTATATATTCAGGATGTAACATATTCAGTGTGGTGTGTGCGTTTTTTCTTGTTTGTTTTTTTGGCCACAGCGGCTTTTGTTGACAGTGTAGAGACAGGAAATGGAGGAAAGACATGGGGGAAGACACGGCCAGGACACAAACCCTGCATGTGATTGCCTACTCCACCACTAAGCCACCCGAGCACCCCAATGTTGTGTTGTTTTAACACAAAACTGACATGACTGATGCAACTTGAATGTTTTTATGCCCACTGTTTTGTTTGTCTGTGACGTTTATATTAGAAATGAATGCTATATTATTATTATTATTTAAATGTGGGAATAGATTAGCATTAGCATTCTGTGTTGGCATCAATGGACAAAAAAAAAAAAATATTCTTGCTATTCAAGTAGTTTTTTGAATTAGAGGGAAGCACAGGAGGAGAGGTATTTTTTTAAAAAAAAGTTTAATTTATCTCAATTTCTGTCTTTCCTTATCTTTTGTGATTGCAGACCGAGTCAGAACTATCTAAAATTTGATTCTTATTAAGAGGACAATTTTAATCATAATGAGTCATCAGTTTGATATAGGGGTGGAGTAAGCTTGTTTCATAATGAAATAAAGTTTTATTTTATATCTGAAAATGTATATCTGTCATCTAATTAGACTAAAGTGACTGTTGAGCATGCAGAAAAAACAAACTTCATCACTATTATTAGGAGGCAGTCAGCTTTAAGTTGTATAGTCAACAGTCTGTATAGTCCAATATCGAAAAAAAAAAGTTATAGCAGCTTTCCTATGGTATGATATCTCTGTTTGGTTCTATTTCACTTTAATTTTATTCAAGAAGCAACTATTTTAGATGAATCAATATTGTTTCCTACATCACATCACCTTCACTCGCTCCTGATAGAATATTCTATTTATTGTGCATGCTGAGAATAAAAGAGAAAGCTGAGGCTTCTGTCAAAGTCTCTGGCATAAAATGCTCTTCACACCTTCAGGGTATTAGGGAGTTGTCTGGCTTACATTACAAATTTATCACTTCAGAAATCACCTTTTATTTTTGCATCTTAACCATGCAATCCTTTAAATATAGAGCACAGTGCACTAAAATATCATGCCTGATGACAACCAGATGCCACAGTGCAGGTAATCTTGTGTGCACAGGCCGATGATCAGAAAGGCCAGTTTTTATGGACAAATTGTATTAGCACCACTACCAATATTTCCCACAGATTGTTGAATCAGTCCCCACGCGCTCGTTTGAATGTATTAATCTGTGTGTTGACTCAGTCGCTTGTTCTCTCACACTATCTTTTGAATCATCATGCTGCAACTTAGAAACAGAGAGGAGTAGTTTCTCCCTGCTATATCACTCACTGAATTATATGAAAAAGAGAGTCATTCAGAGGTTAATAATTCAGATCTTGTAACTCTGAAATATTGATGCAGAAGGGAACCTACACATGTGCCGGCATACTAACCGACACAGGAAGGAAGTGGCTTGTCCCAGACACGTCTGTCACCACTGAGACAGGTGAGTGTACTGCTGCCATGAAGACTATATCCAGGGTTGCAGGAGTACAGGACAAAAGTGTTGGCATAATGACCATCATCCTGGATTTTGTAGCCGTAACTAGGGACACCTGGTTCCTCACAGCGTACTAGGTCAAAACCTAGGAAGAGATAAAAACACAAATATAGCGATTATAGGTCTTCCTATCCGTCCTGTAATACAGTGCACGCAGGATGATTCAGTTATGGACAAGAGGACATAAGGTTATTGTATTCTTCTGCTGAATCGCACTACTTCCTACAGAATTTTCTTTCTGTGAGATTTTAAAAAAAAGTTTGGGCTTCTCGCTTTCTGAAAAATATAATCATAGTTGTAATCGTAGTGGAAAGCACAGTCACTTATATTCATGCAGTGAAAATATGGTTTTATATGAAAATGTGAAATAAAACATCAAATAATAATTTCAAATCCCACGTAAACACACCAACACACACAAAAAAACAGTTTCTGAGTATTGATAATGCACTAGACAGATGGTTAAAAAAAAGATACAAGAATGTAACCAACATATGTTTTTGTTGTTGTTTTTTGTTTCTTTCCCTTCAGGTCAGCTTATGATGGACCTAACATTCCCACTCAGACTGGGGTTGCTATGTAATTAATTATTAAAAGCACTGTTTTCAAAAAGGTTTAGCAGACTTATTAACTAGCAGTCCAGATATTTCATTATCCAATAAATTTAGTGATATTTAAATTCTGACACTATAAATTTCAGCTTCTCTCAATGAAAGTTTAATGACATTTATGGCAGAGTGTGTTGCTAAATTGTTTTAATATGTTAATCACTATCAATTCACTTGAGTGTTGCGTGATATAATTCTATGTAAAACAGCTCATCTTTTACTTCTGAACAGATTCAGGGCACAGAATGAGAGTCCACTCATTCTTCAATCGCAATCTACTCCTCAGCTTTTTAGGTTTAACTTAACAAAAAAGAATGCAGTGGCCATAAGGTACGATTATTTTCAGCATTATAATATGGTAATACTATCCTGATATGTAAAAGCATCTACCACCAGCCAGTAAAAATTCTAATGAAAATTATGTAACCATTTGTGTGTTATCATATTGTTACCAAACTATTACTATAACATTAGTGTTTGGTTTTGCCTCATAGACATACATACATTTATTTCCACATTATTATTCCCATTTTCTGGCCTTTTATTACCCAATTACATAAATTTAAATGTGATATTAGTCAGCTATAACCACTGCCAATGCAAGGTAATTACTTTGATTGTACTTGGCTATTACTTTGGTAATTAAGTGGTAAAAACCTGCTATTTCCATATTACTACTTACTTGTTTCCATAACTATTGCCACATTGTTAGCAAGCTGTATAATAACAGAAAGTGCTACCCACCCCACTTCTGTCAGTCTTCTGTGTTAATGTCCTGTACAGATGTGTGAATTCTTAGAATTCTATTAAAACAGCCTCTAACAATGTGCATTATTGAAGCTATTTTACTAAGTCCCTGACTCTACTTAAGAAGCAGTTGCAGCCTCCGTTCATCAAGCAGCCGTTGCTTCATCCTTTTCTTTCATTTAAACCTTCTATCAGTCTCATCTATCCATCAGCTCATCTATTGTAGCAGGGCTTTGAAAAAGGTGTCACCTTCTCCGGTTTAATGACTCACTGATTGATGGTTGTCTAATGGCCTAACTGACACACAGAGCATATATCTAGCATCCATATACCATCTACCTTCATTTGTTTGTCCCTTCGTCCAGCCGCTCATCCACTCCAGATGTGTCACTTTCTCACCTTCTTTTAATGACTTGCAGATAAATGCTCCTCTAATAGCCTCTTTGACTTACACAGCAGCTGCTCTTGCCTTCTTAAGAGACTCACTTTACAACTATTAAGATGTGTGTTTTTGTGTGCATGTGTTTGTCAGAAATAAAGAGAGCCGGTTTCAGATATTCACATCTTCCTTTTTTACTGTATGCTTGGCAAGCTACTGTTGCACTCTGGCCCTCAACAGGAAATGCTTGGAAAAGTGATTGTTGGTCTTTCAAGCTGTCAAAAAAGAAAAAAAAATAGCAATGCAATCTGCTGACTGAGAAAGACTACTCTACAGTTTTGTAGTACATGACACCTATTTTGTTCAGCTATGTACAGTAGCACTCAAGAACCATTTGGCCGAAGCATAGGGCAGGTGCAGGATACATCGAAGAGGGTGATCAAAAACAATTACTACCACTTTAGATTTCAATTACCAACATCTCTTTACAAGGATCTTTGAGATGAGCTACTTAACATATAGGAAATTACTGTTTGTGTAGAGGTGAGCATGTATTGCTATCACTTTGTGAACTAATGTTGGTCAACAATTTGTGGTGCTCAGGTTTCCAACTGCTGTAAACACTGGGGGTTTTTTTGTTTTTGTTTTTTTCTTTAACTCTTGGATCTGTATAATCTCAGAGAGACCAGGTATCTCTAAAGTGGTCATCTCAGGGATAGAGCTATGGCTATAGGCACGGAAGCCCTACTGACTTGATATATACAATTTCTGTTTAGATGTAGACAATCAAAAAACTGGCTAAAAGTGGGAGGAGCTAAAATATGTTCAAACAGAAAATTACTTGAGGGGCTTCACCAATGCCCAGTATAAGATAAAGAAGGAATATTTTAAAATAAGAATCATTAAAGGTAGTACAGTTTATGAAACTGGAAATGAATGTAGTATATAATAAAAGTGAAAGAGATAGGGAGGTGTGTGTCTGTGATAGTGAGACAACAAGAGTTTGGAGAGTTGGGTTGGTTGCTTTTCTTTCTTTCAGCATAGCTGTTTCAAAAAACAGGGTTGAGGAAGTCAGTTTAAATGAAAAAAATTACCTGGCTTGCTGGTTCAAACAATTAAAAAGAACTCACTTGTGTATGTAAGGTGGAAGCCTTGATTGGTTCCAGAAGCATTGCTATTGAACTCTAGCCACAGGTGATTGGATGTACTATTGATGACGTGACCCATCATGCCATCACGAGTAAAGTTTCCAAGGAGGCGTGAGGAGGTGTTCTCTCCATCATACACCTGCCAATCAAAACAAAGGATTACGGTTGCAGAGCATGAATAAAAACATGAGTATTATAAATAATGAGGCTGTCACTGAAGATAGGTGCACAGTGTACTCCTGACTTGGCATGAAGAAAAAAAAAAGGAGTGCATATTGTGGGGAGGTATAAGGTGCTAAAGGTATAAGCTACTGGATGCTAAACTAAGGCTTATTCCTTAGTTTAGCATCCAGCCTTACCTCATGGCAATTTGTTAAATGGTCATGAAATGTGACCTATTAATTAATATACATTTTTATTATAAATCTCAATTAAACCAAAAACAAAACATCTTATTCCTTTTCTTAAATCCACCCACCCATCAATCCATCCCTGTGTCTGGGTCACAGAGGCAACCAGTAAACTGACTGCATCATTTTTACATTCTTCTCTTTTTACCACAGTAGATTGGTACAGCATCACACCAATCCATCTGTTAACCTCCCTTACTCATGAATAACACCCTGAGATTTCTAAAAGGGCAGCAACTCCTCCCGAACCGAGAGGTGGTACTCCACACTTTTCAAGTTGAGAACTATGGCTTCTCAGGCTACCAAACTGGAGACCTTTTGCACTTACCTACCTCTAGAAATTGGTAAATGGACTGGTTCTTATATAGCACTTTACTACTCTACATGAGAACTCAAAGTGCTTTATATAGCGCATCTCATTCACCCATTCATTCATACAACTATGTTCTACATCTAAATGTTTTCTATCTTTTTGGGCTTTTTGCCTTTATTCAACAATTGATCCGTAAAGAGCAGCAAAGGGCCACAGGTTGAGACTTAAACTCAGGCTGCTGGTTTTGAACCATAAGGCATATGGGCGCCTGCTCAACCAGTGAGCTAACCTGGTGCCCTAACTCTTTTCTCTCTAACACATACACACATAATGACACTCTGATGAACCCATCGGGAGCAACTTGGGGTTTAGGTTCTTGCCCAAGGATACTTTAGAGTGCATACTGGAGCAGCCAAGAATTGAACCACCAACCATCCGATTAGTAGATGACCTATTCTAATTCCTGAGCAACAGCCACCCCTGTCTGTCTGTCCATTATTCTGTCCAGAAAAGTTATGAACAAAACTGGTGACAAAGGGCAACCCCAGTGAAGTCCAACTCCCACTGGAAACAAGTCTACTGCTGGCAATGTAAATTGCACTGTCACTATGGTTGGACAGGGACTGGATGGCCCATAAAAATAGGCCAGATAGCCCATACTCCTGAAGCAACTGCCCACAGGACACCGTGAGGGATGAAGTTGAATGCCCTCTTTAACTACACAGATCACATGGGAATGGTTGAGCAAACTCCCACAGACCCTTGTATATCCTGAAGAGCAAAAGGAGTTTGTCCAGTGTTCTGAGCAGGACAAAAAAATGGCACTACTTCTGAATCTGAGGTATGACAGACTCTCCTCTCCAGTACCCTAGCATAGACCTACTCAGGCAAGCTGAGGACTATGATCCTGCTAAAGCTGAAGGACACTCTCACACCACTGTTAAAAAGGGGAACCAGCACTCCAGTCTGCCAAACAGGGCAGCCCCACACCATCCAGAGCCTTCAAGAACTCATTTAGCTTAGTCGACGTTTCATTGTAAATAAATAAAACGCTGAGGAGTTTATTGATGACTTAAAAAAAAGTGGTTACCTTATTTGAAATGTTATTTGCCACAGTTAAAAGTGGCATAGTGAACTTAAACCTACTTTCAAATTTGTGGTTTAATTCTTGTCTGTAACCTGTGGGAAGCAGTACATTTGAGTATCACTTTAAATTGTGTACTGGCAAAGGGAATATTGCAGCTCTCAATGAAATATAAAAAGCTGCTTATTCACAATGAAGCTTGTCTCCAGCTGGTATAAGTGTTCAAAATATTTGTTTATATTTTGAAAAATCATCTTGCTTCATTTTACAGATTACATTAACAAGAAATACAGTTGTTTTTTTTTTTAGGAATTCTCCATAAAAGCTAGATGCCTCAATATGCATATTCTTTACTATTAACTAAACACACTGGTAAAAATAAGTCGATGCCTGTGTGTGCATGACTTCATTTGAGGTGCACATTAGAGGGGGTCGAAACAAAAGAAGAGTGAAATGAAGCAAGTAAAGACGAGAGTTTTGATTTACGGCAACATAAAAGCATCACTGGACTGGATTGATATTGCATGATTTAGTTTGTATTTTCTTGGTTTATCAGTTTCCCACTCTTATTTCCATATGCAAATATTATGAGATCATTAATGATGTTACCACTTTAGCTTCCTTGCTAAACAGAGAGTCTCGTTTTTGTCTCCAACAATTCTGCTTTGCAATATATTCATTAACCTGTAATTGTGCACTCATAGAGGCAGCACAAACAAGAGGCAAACCAGCTGGAAGCCATTTATTTCAAATGAGCACATTGAGACAAGTAGATACAGAGGGCGTAAAAATGACTGCCAAAAAAATCTTTACAACTTGGCAACACAAGAAAGTTGAGCAAAGAATTATGTTGAAGGGCTGTGCTGTGTAATTTACTTACTAAATGCCCACTTCCTATGTTCTAATAGAAAGTGTAATATGTGTTTTCTCGCTAGTACAGTTAAGAGATTATATTTATAGTTCTCTAACATAGTAAGCTGCTAAGCTACTACCACAGCCACTTAGTGAGCTAATGACAAATGGACGCTGTTTTGGTGTGTTTTATTGAAAAGATTGTTTGCAACATAATGAACACGCTGACTGAGAGCAGAGCAGTCCTTAATCTGAACTTCTGAGGACAATTTCTTAAGCTTATAGGTATTTGATGCTAAAACATTCTGTAATACGCTCACAGACTGTGATATGAATATATTGTTTATGCTTGAGTTGGTTATGCTCATATTTAACAGACAGTGACATTTCCAGAGATTGCTAATGACAGGTCTGCAGGTCACAGGAATGCCAAAGAAAACAGGCTAAGGCAGGGTAATGTTCTATCGCAATTCAGTACTGTCAGTCAGAGGAGACACCACCTGCCACAGACTTGTACCTAAGTCTATATTAGAGTATATGGTCACTGGAAGCATAAATATGGGGAAGGGCAGTGAAAAACTGCATCACAGCATCAGCAGCATTACTCCACTGAACTTCATTTTCCTTCCCATGTTCCCACCCCACAGCTTCCCTCTCAAAGTCCTCCAATTTTGCATCTTTCTGTCTGCCTCTCTTGCTTTCTGATGTGGTCTTTCTTTTTCTCTCTGTTTCAGTAAAACTCAGTATGGTTAATGAAAAGCCCTGCAGCTCATAAATCAACATGTCACCATCTGCCACCCCTCCACTCTCTGTCTGTGTGACTCTTTCTCTCGTTGTCACATGTTTTTCTACCACCTCTGTTTTCATGACAATTCCTTCACACCCCTTCTTTGTTTCCTTCTCACCCTCCCTCTTTTCCTCGGGCATGGGGGTGAAATCTCAGTAAATATGGTCAATCACTGTATTAGCTGATATTTTTAGGCAAATTGAGCTTAGTAAGCCCCTTCTTTAACAGTGCCAGGGCAAAAACTTAGCCAATAGCAAGAGAAATTGTAATGAACTGCTTTATATGTTACAGGAGATTTTAGCCTCAAGCTGGCTGGAACTGTTAAACAAATGGTTTGTGTTCACAGTGTTCAGCTGCAGTAACAGGAATTAGCTCCATTACTGTTAGCCTGGGGAGTGACGTGCTAATTGCTAGCCTAAGTGCCACTTTGGGGCTTTTTGTCTACTCCATTTTAGTTTTTCTGTATGCTTTCTGCTAATTCTTTATAAAAAAGTTATTATTAACACACTGTGCTCAGCCACAGCATTAAAGCCACCTAATAATATGTAGGTCCCCCTCATTTCAGTGAAACAGTTCCAACCCTTAGGGCACAAACATGGGACCTCTGGGGATATCCTGTGGTGACTGGCAACGGGACATTAGCAGCAGTTCCTCTGGTTTATTTTGTAGATTCATAATCATTTTGGAAACTTGGGACTCTGCGGGCCTTGGAGTCTCTGTTGTGCTCCCCAAGCTGTTCATAAGCAGTTTTTGGGGACTTGGCAGGACACACTATCCTATTTGGGAAGACCACTGTAATCAAGGAGTGATATCTCCATGGGAGATGTGTTTGTTCTGTAATAATGCTCCAGTGGATGGTTGGTCATAAATCTGAGACCCAAGGTTCTCCATGCTCATGCACCCCATAACTTTACACCTGAGGTCTATGTATTACCTGTGGTAACACTGAAGAAATAATACAAAACTTTATAGCCATCAATGAGCCAAACAAATGTTTCTTGGTATCATGTGACAAAATAATGGATTCCCAATATCCATCAAGCTTTTGTGTGCTAGTAAGCAAAGTTTAATGTCCGAAGCTCAAGCCCATCTGTTTGATTATGGAAGTAGTGTACTGAGGAAAATATTTGTGGTACTATGGCTCAATCTATAACTCGTACATGCAGCTGCAACTGTGTTCCAGTGCGCAGTTTAGTTTGCAATTGTCTTGCTCAAAAAAACTAACCCTTATCCTGAAAAAGCAGAACTCTCGAGAGCAACATATGTGCACTAATGTGCCCCCATACCATCAAAGAGGATGGCTTTTGAACAGATAACAAGCCAGATGGTTTGATGATCCCTCTCCTCTTTAGCATTGAGAAGATGCAGCATCCATAATTTCTGAAGAGAAGCTGGAATTTCGATTCATCAAACCACAGTACAGTTTTCCATTTTGCCTCGGTCCATCTCAAATGAGCTCTGGATCAGAGAGGGTAACAGCATTTGTTAGAAAAGTTTTTTTTTCTTCTTCTTCTTTACACTGTATAATTTTAACTTGCATTTGTCGTTGCAGGAACAAACTGTTCACTGAAAATGGTTTTCTGAGCCCCTGCTGTAATTTTCACTACAAAATCATGTCTCTTTCTAATGTTGTACCACCTGAGGGCTTAGTAATTACAACTATTTAATATTGTTTTTCAGCCCTGTCCCCAGTGTACAGAGAATTATATTTTGTATCATAAATGATGGAATCCAGAAACTCTTCGCAATTATATGCAGTGGGCTGGAACAATCTGGAATGATCCAGAACAGAAACAGAAAAAAAATGTCATCTGAGGTCCTGCCTGCACACTCTGAACATCGTTTTTAACCTCGTCCCTGTCATGTACCCCCCCCCCCACACACACACACAGTTCTCTGTACATATGGCCACTGATTAATAGTCATGATAGTCTGTGAATCAGTGATCATAAAATGTAACCATGATCTTGTGACTCATTATTATGCAGTGTTGCTAGTTTTGATAGTTATGCAACTGTGCTATTTATAAGGTTGGAGGAAACCTGTAGTCAAATGAGATTGAAGAAGTTACACAGATGAGTGATGAAGCATTTTTCTCGCTGAATAAATAAAATAAACTTTCTGGCCACAGTACTTCACCATCTAGCTAGCTCTATTGAGATGCTCTATATGCGCGAACATAAACAGAGTTACTTTAAGTGGAAGGTATTTTCAGATGCAGAATTCTGTATACAAAGCTCCACAAAGAAAAACCCTGATTGTTTCTGTATAGTTTGGCACATAATCTGTCTGCTAATTAAAGGCAAAGTCGCTGCGTTTTTCAGGGAGAAAAATACATTAATGTGTGAGACTCTCAGAGATGGAGAAAGAGAAGGCAGGAGAGGAAAATGCGATTATTTTCAAATTAAGGGCCACTCAGCAAGTGACATTTGATAAACTGGAAATTTAAAGCTTGATGCAATTTCCTAATTAATGTTGGATTGTTTTTTTTGTTTTTTTTTTTTTAATCAGACAGTGGCTCTTTACATGATGTGTTACTGAAGTTGATTTTATACTGAAAAATGTCATTGACAACAAGTTGAATGATAATTTCATGTTATTCAAAGGTTATACAGGACAGTAACTGCAGGTTAAACTGGTTAGTATGCAGTGATGTGTAGTACAGCTAACAAAGATGGACCATGCTGGACAGGTGCAGGGCAGACTGTGGTATCTGTGGGCATTGCTAGGTTATGCCCTGGGTATCAGAAGAGACATCATATGATAGAGTAAGAGATGGTGCTCAAATATTTCTGAAATGAAATTCATTGGAGAATTTTGCAACAGCAAAGATGGCGGTAGATGTATAACTTTCACAGAGAAAAACTTCTAAAACTTTATTCATTTAAAGATCTGTAAACTTTTAAGAGGTTTTTATGAGATTTGACTGGATATTTTGGACATTTTCTTGTTGACCATCACATCTCCTCAAGTCCCTTTTTTTCTGAAAGGATGTGAAATAACATAAAGGGAATAATTAGGTGCGTGTGTCTGTTAACCATCTTGGTGTCACTTTCCTTTCATTAAAAGGATTTTTACTTTTTTCAAGCCCATCCCACTGGGAACAGTTCCAGCTTTTACAATGACGTTAAGCCTCTCTAAAAGTCAGGGAGAACCCTGCTAATACAATCTAACCACAGACAGGCTCAGCCAATGCTCTAGGCCTAAGACTGATAATACACTCTAACCACATACTGGCTTAACCATGCCCTCAGGCCTAATACTGCTAGGAGACATTGTGAATAAAAACAGTTTTAGACGATGTCTGTAGGACAGTGCTAAGACTGTAAAATAGCTCACACAATTGCCAATGGAGCATGTGTACCAGAGAAAGACTTATGAGGATATATGAGCATCAGAAATATATGTAATTCTCTCTGCAGATGAGAATTTTTGTACTTCCAAGTTTATAATATACAAAGAATTTCTTGTAAAAAAACAATGTTTTGTCACCAAAACAAACAAACAAAAAGTTTGTTTTTAACAGGGACTGAAAAGGGCATGTAAAAGTGAACTCAGTGGATTCATTACATGTTAATTTTGTCCTTGAAGCTGGGAATTTTAAGATGGGAATGCAGGGGCATTGACTTGTTCTTGAAACCAGCCTCAAATGGCCATTATTGGAATTCAAGTATTTCTTCAAGCTTTCCTTTCCTTTGCTTTTTTTTTTTTTTTTTTTTAGCACAGGAGGTTGCTGCTTGAATAAAGCAAAAGTGAATACATCAAAGAAACAACAACAAAAAAAAAGAAGAAGAAGAGAGAGAAACTAAAAGTAAACCCTAGAAGTAAACGTGTAGGAGGTGATCTTGCTAAATAAAAATAGCCACCAAAACCACAACAAAGCTTGAAACTAGGATAATACTTCTCTGTTCTATTGAATAGCACTGTGTCATATAGCTGTACATTTTATTGATGGTACCCCGACAAAAGTGGAAAAAAGCCAACCTTCAAACACAATAACAATTGTACACTGTAGTGGATTCATTAGAGGGTTAATAGAGGAAGAATTGATCCTTCTGTGCCTCTGCTTCGAAAGCATTCATTCAGCATGGATGACTACAGCAGGAGCACCATCAGCACTAATAGGGAAGATGGTTAATAACCCCCTGCAGGGATGTTATTGCGTCTTGCAACAATGTTTAACACATCTAAAAGGTAGGTCTACCTTGACAATACAATTTAACTACATACTGTGTAAGCCAAGAATTCAGAGACCCTAATGTTACTCACTTTTTCTTTTTTTTTTGCTGCCCTGGACTTGCAAACCTCATATAATTAAAGGATAAACATTCCCTGACACCTTAATTAGACCAGATGTTCATGGCTAGAACAAAAGCTTTGACATTATCTTAAAGAGTATTCATGATTATACCAGCATCTACAGCTCAGCAAGCCAAACACGTAATGATTGTTCAAGCAAAGTCAAAGTACATACATCTTTGAAAGCTTTTGATTTTATAATCCTGTATGTATTTTTTTGTTTGTGTATGTGTGTGTGTGTGTGTGTGTGTGTGTGTGTGTGTGTGTGCTCACGCCAGGGTGCACACCTTGAGATAATCTCCATCCTGCAATGAGAAGCTCTCAGCTTTCAGCCTGATTCCTTTGCCCTTTTCAGTAGTAATGCGGTAGATGCACTCATGGTTGTTATTGTAGTTGGAGGGGAAGTTTGGAGAAAGGAGAACACCTTCTGGTCCCAGTGACGAGGCTCCACACTCAGCTATAGCAAGTCAGTAGAGGAGAAAGTAACAAAATCAGAACACTTATATCTATTTATCTCTGAAAAGCTTGCTTGGGTTATAGTTTATTTTAAAAAAAATAGGTGCAATGATTCATTGAAATGTAAAAACATAAATAGAGATGCAGCATATGAGGCAAAAACAGAATTTGTACAATTTGAAAGAGCTTGAAAGTCAATTTTTGGCCAGGCCCAAACCTTGACAGAGTCTCCACTGTGTTTTAGAGATGTCTTTTGTTGTATCTCAGTCCTGGCCTCCTCTGAACATACTATCAATGATTTGAACCAAAGACTTCAAATTTGAAATCATTGCTCCATAAGACCTGTTGCCACTAACTTTCACTCCAGTTGTTGTGTAATTTTGCATACTCAATCTTTTTTTTTTTTTTTTAGATGTTTTCCCTTCCTTAGGAATGGCTTCTTGACAGCCATCCTTCCACTGAGACCACTTCTGATGAGGCTTCAGAGAACAGTAGATGGCTCAACTGAAGGGCCAGCTCAGGTCAGGTCCCGTGTCAGGTCTCTGCTGGATTTTTACCTCTTTCTTCAAGACATTACTTTCAGATACCGTTCATCTGCTGTAGATAGATTTTTTTAGGCCTGCCACTTTTTCTTTGACTTTTAAGGACACACTGCACACCATGCCGAGATATGCCAAGCTCTTTGGGAGGCATCTTGTTGGTGCAAAATACTATTTTGTGCCTGCTAAACTATGTTATTGTTGGTACATTTTGTAAATTCAGCTGAAAAAAAAAAAGGGAAAAAATTATGTGTATTTGTAACAGGCAGGTAGTAACAAAGTGCCCAAAGATACGATTTAAAGTTGATTCTTTGCTACTGTAAGTTGTCTGTTATATGTGAGACACGATTCTGGTTCATCCCTTGAAATATGTGCCTTTTTTTATGCTTGAATGATTCATAGGTCAGTTTTATGTGGCTTAACAAACAACGGCAAAAAATAAAAATCCCCAGAAAATGGTCAGTATAAGGACTGGACTGAAAATGAGTGAAAAAGCAGCCAATGTTCAAAGAAAAACTGAAAAACTTTGAAAGACTTTCAGGAAGTAAGGAGAACTATTGCTCGAGACCACGTCAAAAACTGCAAGAAAATCTGACTCCTTGTCTTTTGCAGTAGTGCAGTTTAAAAGCAACTGTCTGAAATATGCTACTAAAAAACAAGGTTGAACAAGAACAAAACACAATCAAAGGCACAACAATTAAAAATAAATAAAAGATTAATAAAAGGGAAAAAAAACCCACAGCAAACAATAAGACTGGATAAGTTTGTTACAGAAGTGCTTCATAAAATTATATAGAACAATCTAGCAGGTTCAGTCTCTACCAAAGTTGAGGAATTCATATAAAGTGGTACTTTGTGCAAACAGTGCTTTGCCGTATGCAAATGAGGAGAGGATAAAAGAGAGAGTCGAGCAGGCTTTTAATTCCCGCTGAAGAGGACCACCGCTACTTAGAAGAGGAAAAGACGAAATGGCAGTAATGAGATAGACAAGAGAGAGGGTGGTTTGAAACAATATAAAACACGCTGGAAAAAGAAAGATGCACTGTTTATCAAATCTGAAGAAATTTGAAATTCAAAACAACATTTTTGTAAATGTTCTGTAGTGTCTAAAGCTGATTAAGGTAGGAGGTAAGGAGCATAAATAAAGGATAGTCACAGTAATTCTTCAGAAATTCTTTTTAAAGTGAAAACAGTACAATAGAGTGGGAGTAAGAGAAGAAGAGGGGTGGGAAAGGGATAAAGACGGAACTGGAAGAGGAAGAAAAGAAGAAGAGATAGCAGATGAACCAAGACAGACAAGCCTTTTGAAAATGTGCAGAAAGAAATTAGAAAAGGGAAAAGGGGAGGAACAAAAGACGCAGTATTAACACTTTTCATAAAGTGGCTAATGCTCTAATTATCTGTTCAAGGACTGTCAAAATATGGAGAAAGAGAAGGAGAAACAGAAATTTAGACAGAGAGCACCAAAGATAGGAAGAAAGGGGATAAAACTAGTGCACGTTGCCAGCTGCTATTGCATAGTTTCCTCTTAGTCAGGCTTGATCTCTTGACAGATAATGCTATTACAGCATTTTCAGTCTGCTCTTTTTAGAATTACCAGCAGCCACCAGTGAGACTCTCATAAATTACCACCAGGAGCCAAGGAAACAGTGATACGCATCAAACACCAGCAAATTACAACGTGCGAACAGCAAAAAATTCTGGCAAATAAAACTAACAGTCAGCCAGTCAAATAACAGTAAATTATCATTACTTTAGCAATCCAGTAAATACTGTTGAATAATAACAATGGTAAAGAAGTTATTTTGAAAGTTTTATTTTACCATCCACCAGTTATTTTCCTAGAAGGTATTACTTCTCCAACATTATAAATACTTAGAGCCAAAAAACACTTATATTTTTGTTATTGCCTTATTAAGTATAATACTATATAAAAATAGTCTGAATGTAAAAAGGCATCTTGGTCTTGTTTAATGTAATGGCACCCTACAGATAGAAATGCATTAGAAATGGTCACTTGGCATGATGAAATTTGCTCAGCATGACCATGCAATCAGAATAAAATAATTAAATTAAATTAAATTAAATTTTGAGATTTTTTTTTAAGTCTACATACATTTCATTCACAACCTCAGACAAATCCAGGTGGTATTCTGGCAGCAACAAAAATGTTTTTCAAGTGAAGAAAATATCTGCCTTGCTTTCTGTTTTGTATGCTATCGCTATTAATTTAGATTTTTGGCAAGTCAGTCAACCTCACCACTGACATCTTACCTATACATCGTGGCAGTGTGTTGCTCCAGACTCGCCTGCCTCCTCCCAGACAAGTAATCTTGCTCTCTCCTTCAAGTCGGTAGCCAGGGAAGCAAGAAAAGTTCAATGAGTCGCCAACTTGGAAACTGAGTCCCATTCTCCTGCTGGAGGCTGGTACACCGGGATCCTCACATGGCTCCAAGTCATACTCTACATATCCAAGAGAGAGAAATTGTTATGGTTCAGAATAAAAAGACAAAGGGGTAGGAAATAAACAAGAAGGGAGAGAAAGCTGTTAAGTTAGCCATTGCTAGAAAGAAATGTTAACACTACATGTAAGCATTTGGGCCTGCATCATTTCATGTTTTTAAGTTATCACTTAAATCCCCTAGAACAGTTCAAATACTTAAAGATTAATTTATTAAACTATGTCATTAGTTCAACTAATAAGAATGTTAAAGAGGGAACAAGGACACATTTTATTTATAGATGAGCTTTCCCTTCTTCAACTCATTATGAAAACATGTGCAGCAGCCTCATTCAGGATTGATTCATCCAATGACATGAGAACCTCCGCAGACTGTAGCACCAAATAGGTTTGAAATAATTAGCAAAACCCTGTCAAGAATTCATGTATCCATTGCACAGGAGACAGTTGCATGTGGGCCCATAGAAAAGGTCTTAATTGTAAGTGAATCAATATGAAGTCTATTGTACAAAAAGAGGTAACAAAGAAATAGTGGGCAGAAACGTTCCCTTAGCTTTTGTTAAAAATTATAATTCTGTTGAGGTTTTCTTACCTGAGAATGTAATATTAAATCCTTCGTAACTCATGGAAAAATCTGAAATAAACCGTAGCTGAGCACTGAAGTTCCCATAGAGTCCAGCTTTAACACTAGGGGGCAGCACTGAGCCAGTGAGTCGTGCTACCGGAACCTGGAAATTGCCATCCTCTGTGATTGACAAGTAGTCATGGTTCTCTTCCAGATGGAAAGTGTGGAAAACCAAATGGACGCCTGGATGAACAGATGGCAGAATGGATAGATGGATGAATGGACAGATGAATGCAAGAATGTATGGATAGACATGAAGCATAAGATAGACAGTTACAGATACACAAAGCATACACTCTATTTGGCAATATATATAAGCAATAGTCTGAGCCATCATACATGAGATTGTTATCCATCATCCAGTACCATCAATGAGAAATCTGCTCTGTCCCAAATCCATCCTGCATAATGTGTAAGTCATATAAAACTATCTGCAGTGACAAGAAAACCATAGAGCCCCCACAGCGCTCTGATCTCAACATCTCTGAGTCAGTCTGGCATTACATGAAGAGGCATTACATGTAGATAGTGAGAGGGCTGTGGCAAGTTGTCTACGAGAACTATTTTTTACACTTGAAAAACTGTGCAAGTGTACACTGGAGAATTTGTGGCAAAGGGTGGCCACATTTCAGTGCCTAATACATTTTCCCAGCAAGCAAATGCATTATTAACATATGAAGAAAGAAAAATCATACTCTAACCAAGAATTGGTGTTTCCATTACGCTGGAGCTCTCTTACCTTTTCCATGAGACACTTCTATGGTCCAGGTGCAGTTAAGAGAATTGGGGTAGAAGTCAGGAAAACCAGGAGACAGAATAGTTCCGGTTTTACCGTAAACATAGCCTCCACAAAGAGCTGAAGAAAAATGTGACAGACAGAGACGATTGGAACAGAGCAGAATTTTTTTTCCCTTTTTGCAGAAAAGACATTTTTTCTTCGGTACAGTTAAGAGGTCACTACCAGTGTTGGGAGTAGCGCATTCCAAAGAAACACCTTACTGTAATCACATTACATTTATCAGTAACGTATCAGTAATGTAATGTGTCACTGTACTAAATTCACTTACAATTATGTGTTACATGTGTTACAAAGGGTTTTCAGCTATTTGTATAATGGGAAAAAATAAATCAAACATGCCTTTTTCTTCCTGCACACTACAATCAGCTGATGTTAGCACCCATGTAGGGAGGAGGAAAATGGCGGAGTGGTTTATAACTTTTGAGGAGTGACAATATGGACATTATGTTTATTTCTATTGTGCAAAAGGGCAAGAGCACAATGGAAAAAGTGCAAATTGTGTCCAGGACACAAGCAAATGTATTATACTGCTTATATAACTTTGGTTCTTCACAAGGATCTGCACAGACAGAATGCTAAGGCAAAGTTAGCGAAGATCCCGGAGTGATGTTGTAGCTGAGAGTATGCAGACCCCCAGCCCAGCAGCCAGAGCCTGATCTTCAACAGGCAACAAAGGCAGTGATGAACAGTCAAGCTTGTAGCATTGTAGCTTTCATTTCTACCTGTACATTTTTCTATAGTGACAATCGCTTTGAAGTCTCTTTGGGCTGGTTTTCAACTTTGCTTTGTGTTATAATTTATACTAAAAGAAAGATTGTGTGTATGTCCTCATTAGGATAGGGATTTCTGTCAGGGTGTGGGACTGTAGCCAAAGGTTTATATTGTTAACTGGTAATTATATGACAATACGTTTTAGGTCAAAAGTAGCTTTCTCCAGTGGGTAATTAAGTAAGTACTGCATTTCCTTTAAGAAAAGTAACATGTAATGTGTAGTATATTACACTGGTCACCACATAATGAAAGATTAATGTCAACTCTTAACTAAATTGCTTGGACCTTGGTTTTCTTTTTTCTTGTCTGCAGAAAGTCACCCCTGAATTTGGTGAAGTGAGCATGGTGTTAAATTCAGGCCTGTACTAAAGACTTACTGGATCATTACATAAGTAGAAATTTTAACATATAGTAGAACAATGTAAAATAATAACAATAAAGGTGTTAAAATGTTGTGCATACATAACTCTAATGCCAAGATTAAACCCAAATGGTGTCTCAGTTCTTTGTAAATCTGACTGTTATGCAATCATAACACCAATTAACATAACAGTAATATCATTATTTTTTGTACTTAACAGTCAGCAAAAGTACGTCCAGTATAGATAATTAAATTTAAGGTGAAGGGACATCATGTTAGCAATATGTGTGCAAACAAACCACCATCCCAATGAGAAATGCTGATTTCAGCAAATGCCCTTTGTGTTAAAGAAGCCAGAACTTTTGCAACTTTTGCAAAGAGGTGTGAAGTGAATGAAACAAAGATTAGAGATGAGCTCACTGCAGAAACAAAGAAAACAAAGCAGGGAGAATGTCACAGACAAACAGAGATTGGTTTGTTAAAAGAGAGTGAGAGACTGGTGTGTGTGTGTGTGTGTGTGTGTGTGTGTTACCTGGTACCTAGCCTCCACACAGAGCCAAATCACTGATATGGAACAGGACAAATTCATTTGAGGTACTGCAGAATGGAAAATGCTATAGTAATGTAATGGAGAGTAAAAGAGGGCTAGCAGTGCATCAGAGACTTCTGAACTGAGATAATATATTGACTCTTTGCTTCTCTTTGACTGTGCCTTCATCTTTCAGTTCTATTCAGTGCAGTTCAGTTAAATTTAATTCAATTAAAGTGCTCCAAGGCGTTTGACTGGCATGGCAATACAAGATGTCTCTTTATCAGCCAAAAAACAAACTGATTCCAGACTATAAACTAAATCAGACAAAAACATTTTTCTTCACTGTCAATTTATATATATTTTGATACAAAAACATCCCAGTTAGCTGCAGAAATAAACATAGTAATGATTGATTTGGTTAATGGTTTATAAAAAGACTATGATTTTTGCCTTTATGAGGATAGATGTTGCAGCTTCTCTAATTTCTGCATGCTGCAGCTGCTCCCGTGTGCAGACCTAGTCTTCACCTCTCCCTCTCGATCTCTCCGTCTAATAACTTTTTACCACCCATTCCATATCACATTTCAACAGGGCTGGGGTTGATTTGAGAAGCTGTGATACGAGCTGCTCTCGCTCACTGACTGACTGCCTTGTGAATGTTATGGTAATCAGTGCCAGCTTTTCACACCCCCCATCAGGATTCAGCAAAAACCAGGACACTGACTAAATGAGGCATGTGTGGATGTCTGTCTGTACATACTGTATATAGTGTGTGTAACAGTTCATACTTCGGTGGTATTAATTATCTGTGTGTGAAAAGAAAGAGACAGGTCGGTAAGGGGTGTGCGCGAGAAACTGTGAGCTGTATAACAATGTAAAAAAAAAAAAGAGGAAACAACAAGAAAGAAAGATGATTCATGACTAAAAAAGCTGAGAGGGAGAAGCAGACAGAATTCTAAAGGAAAAGCAGCTTGGTTTTCAGAGAGGCAAGGTAACTACACTGCTCAAAAAAATAAAGGGAACACTTAAATAACACATCCTAGATCTGAATGAATGAAATATTCTCATTGAATACTTTGTTCTGTACAAAGTTGAATGTGCTGACAACAAAATCACACAAAAATCATCAATGGAAATCAAATGTATTAACCAATGGAGATTTGGAGTCACACACAAAATTAAAGTGGAAAAACACACTACAGGCTGATCCAACTTTGATGTAATGTCCTTAAAACAAGTCAAAATGAGGCTCAGTATTGTGTGTGGCCTCCACGTGCCTGTATGACCTCCCTACAACATGCTCCTGATGAGGTGGCGGATGGTCTCCTGAGGGATCTCCTCCCAGACCTGGACTAAAGCATCCACCAACTCCTGGACAGTCTGTGGTGCAGCGTGACGTTGGTGGATGGAGCGAGACATGATGTCCCAGATGTGCTCAATCGGATTCAGGTCTGGGGAACGGGCGGGCCAGTCCATAGCTTCAATGCCTTCATCTTGCAGGAACTGCTGACACACTCCAGCCACATGAGGTCTAGCATTGTCCTGCGTTAGGAAGAACCCAGGGCCAACTGCACCAGAATATAGTCTCACAAGGGGTCTGAGGATCTCATCTCGGTACCTAATGGCAGTCATGCCACCTCTGGCGAGCACATGGAGGGCCGTGCGGCCCTCCAAAGAAATGCCACCCCACACCATTACTGACCCACTGCCAAACTGGTCATGCTGAAGGATGTTGCAGGCAGCAGATCGCTCTCCACGGCGTCTCCAGACTCTGTCACATCTGTCACATGTGCTCAGTGTGAACCTGCTTTCATCTGTGAAGAGCACAGGGCGCCAGTGGCGAATTTGCCAATCCTGGTGTTCTCTGGCAAATGCCAGGCGTCCTGCACGGTGTTGGGCTGTGAGCACAACCCCCATCTGTCGACGTCGGGCCCTCATACCATCCTCATGGAGTCGGTTTCTAACCGTTTGTGCAGACACATGCACATTTGTGGCTTGCTGGAAGTCATTTTGCAGGGCTCTGGCAGTGCTCCTCCTGTTCCTCCTTGCACAAAGGCGGAGGTAGCGGTCCTGCTGCTGGGTTGTTGCCCTCCTACGGCCTCCTCCACATCTCCTGGTGTACTGGCCTGTCTCCTGGTAGTGCCTCCAGCCTCTGGACACTACACTGACAGACACAGCAAACCTTCTTGCCACAGCTCGCATTGATGTGCCATCCTGGATGAGCTGCACTACTTGAGCCACTTGTGTGGGTTGTAGAGTCCATCTCATGCTACCACGAGTGTGAAAGCACCACCAACTGTCATGGTCCTGGGCCGGTGGCCCAGTGTTTTCTGTTTTATTTCCTGGTTTCCCTGGTCCCTGATGTTTCTGCGTCTTCCTGGTCCTGTCCCTTCCTGTTTTATTTTGATAGTCCTGTGTTCCCCATGTCTCGTGTTTGACTTTGCTTCCCCCTGTTGTTTTTCTGATTTGCTTCACCTGTGTTCCCCAGCTGTTTCCTCTTGCCCCGATTGCCCTCATGTATTCTTAAGCCTTCAGTTTTCTTCCGTTCCTCGTCGTGTCATTTCGTGGTTACCCCCAGTCGTGTTCCTCCGTTGTGGTTTCTCCCTGCCATAGTCCCTTTGTGTTTCCTGGTCTCCCCGGTTCTCCCCCCTAACCTGTGTACTTCCCAGGGGGGAGTTCCTGTGTGTGTTTTTGGTTCCTGTGTATTAAACCCTCGTGTTCCTGAAGCTCTGCCCTTGGGTCCTGCCTCTTCCCTCCTGCACCGCACCTCTCAACCCTGACACCAACATTCAAAAGTGACCAAAACATCAGCCAGAAAGCATAGGTACTGAGAAGTGGTCTGTGGTCCCCACCTGCAGAACCACTCCTTTATTGAGTGTGTCTTGCTAATTGCCAATAATTTCCACCTGTTGTCTATTCCATTTGCACAACAGCATGTGAAATTGATTGTCAATCAGTGTTGCTTCCTAAGTGGACAGTTTGATTTCACAGAAGTTTGATTTACTTGGAGTTATATTGTGTTGTTTAAGTGTTCCCTTTATTTTTTTGAGCAGTGTATATAAACATGGCATATCCATTTTCAGCTTCATTCCTACGTCGATCTATTTTCTCGGTCCTTAGAGGAATCCATAACATTTTTACTTAAAGGTTTACTTTGGTCACTTCTAATAAGCTGTTGTCTTGGCACCAAAATGTCACAGTGTCCCTTCAGTATTCTTCCTGACACATAAAAGAGCAGCCAATGTTATCTATTATCTGTTTGTTGATTTAACTGACCTGCAGAAATGAGATGAATGGTTTGTGTTGAATGGACGTTGCAGCATTACTGAAAGGGAATGGTGCCTGTATGCCTGGGGGATGACTACATGTCATTTTGCTTTTTATTTTAAATGTAATATTGTCTGTGTAATGTAGTGTGTATGAAATGTTAACTGTGCCTCTGAGACTATCCTGTAAATAACATTATTGCCATTAATGTGTGTGTGTGGGGGTATGAATTGCTTCGAGCGTGCCTGTGGGAGGTCATAAAGATGATTTCTTTTCTCGTTTAAATATGATAACCTAGATTTTTGGGTGTGGATGTTGTAGGTTTGCTCAGTATTCGCTAGACTCCTTGGTTGGTCCCACAATTCTACAACACGCAACTAAATGTGATTAATCAAAATTTCAGTCATATTATAATATACTTAATGCATAATTCCACTGTGATCTTAGCCCAAAGCAAACTATCACACATTACATTTAATCTTACACACCATTTCAGAAAAGTGCCATTCTGAAATAACATGTCTTATAACGTGACAGCTGTCTAGTGCAGCGGCATACCTGGCTGAAAATTGAAAATGTCACTGTGCCTGTTTAAAACTGCTTGCCTTGTATGGCTTCAAGTGTGACATAGATTGCTTTGCCATGATCTCACTCCTAAGTTGTGATATCCTTTGGTTTTCACATTTGATTATTTTCAATTGGCAGAACAGATGAGATCGTGTTTGTTTAGCTCCTAACATAGCATAAACCGCGGGGAAAAAGCTGAATAGAAAGGCCTGTAAATGGCCAAGGAGCATCTGTTTCTGTAGTTTCTATTGACCTGCATACGTTCACAAAGGCCAAATGTCCAGCTTGAGTCATTGTGCTGGGAGTGAAGACTGTTTGTTCAATTATAGCTGTCTGTTACGAAAAGTGAAAGGGTAAAAGGCAGAGGTGATAGAACAGATTTCTTTCCCTAGTATTTCTAGTATAAAGAATAGAAGCTACTGGTGTCACTGAAAACACCTTCCCTTTCAAATGTCTTCTACCTCTGACACAGACTGATCCTCTTTTCTGCCACGTCCATCATTTTGGTGTTGATATTCAAATGAGGTTTCAATGTCCAAGGTCATTCCAAAAGTTAGTGCAGAAAGGAGGTGCACAGATAACCGCAAGTATACAAATGAAGATATGCACAATACTGTGCAAACTTCTCAAGTCACCCATCATTTCTTTAGTTTTTGCTAGAAAATGGGAAATAAGTGCAGCAATTTATTGAAACACATGCGCACATGTGCAAACATGAGGCAAAAATCCTCTCTGTACAATTCTAATGAGCTTGAAAGTCAAGAGTTGGTATGACCACTTTTATTCTTCAACATAGCCTGA
This sequence comes from Pterophyllum scalare, assembly GCA_024447675.2. Taxonomy (NCBI): domain Eukaryota; kingdom Metazoa; phylum Chordata; class Actinopteri; order Cichliformes; family Cichlidae; genus Pterophyllum; species Pterophyllum scalare. The sequence continues at coordinate 107,116 of JAMQGT020015127.1, forward strand.
ACTCTCTTAGGCATGCTTTCTTTTATTTTCTTTAAGTATTCTTCAGGAACAGTTACTCCAAAGTTGTTGAAGGATATTTAAAGCTCCTCTTTGGATGTTGGCTACCTTTTGTGAAGATGATCCCACACTGCTGATGTCTGGGCTCTGGGGAGGCTAATCCATGACTGATAGTGTTCCATTGGGTGTTTTTCTATCTAGGTATGCTTTCACTGCATTGGCAGTGTGTTTGGGATCATTGCCATGCTGAAAAATAAAGATGCTGCCAATCAGAAACCTTCCAGATAATACTGCAAGGTGAAGCAAAGTCTGACAGTACTTTTTCATCAATTTTGACAGGATCCACAACACCACTGCCTGAAATACAGCCCCAAACAATGACAAAGCCTCCACCATGCTTTACAGATGACTGTGAACACTCACTGCTGTACCGCTATTCTAATCTCTTCTGTACACATTTATGACAATTTGAACCAGCATTTTCAAATTTGGATTGTTGTCATTGATTTTCACTCCAGTTCCTGTGTAATTTGGCGTCACTAATCCTGTTTTTCCACATTTCCACTTCCTTTCGAATGGTTTCTTAACAGCCACCCTTCCACTGAGACCACTTCTGATGAGCCTGTGGTGAACAGCAGACGGATCAACTGAAAGACCATATGGATCTCTCAGGTTCAGTGTCAGGTCTTTGCTGGATTTTTCTTCCTATTTTTTCAGGACATAACTTTCTGATGTTGTTTATCTGCTATAGGTCTGCCACTCATTCAGGTTCCTCAATTTTTTAAGGACACATTGCACATCATGTCATAGGCAAAGTTTCCAGCTAATAGTGCTTTGAGAATCACCTTGTTGGTGCAAAAATTCTATTTTGTGCCTGTCAAACTGTGTTATCATTTGCATTTCCATAGATTCAACTAAAGAAATTGGAACAAATGATGTGCTTTTGCTATAGGCCCCTGTAATGAAGTGCCTAAAGATACAATTTAGAGTTGGTTCTTTGCTAAGTTGTTTGTTATGTGTAGACACAATACTGTTTCATTCCTTGAGTTGAACCAAGGTGCCTTTTTTATGCTTCAATGATTCATAGGGTCAGTATAAAAATGGTCAGGCTGAAAATGAGAAAAGAAAGCCTGGAGAACCACTGCTCAAGACCATGCACAAAATAAATAAATTACTTGGAACTAAAACATAAAGAAATGAGGGGTGTTTCAGGACTTTTGCACAATACTTAATATGTAAATTTATATTTTTGTGCTCCAAAGACATGAATTATGTTAACTGCTGACTCCAGTTTGCACACAGATTTAAAGTAAAGCCATGAGACAGAATGGAACTGTGTCCAAGGTGCAGTGGCCAAACACCAGCTGGCATAGCCACAACTCCATTATGTCGCTAGAGGTAAATAACTACAGTAAAGATAATTAAAGGTGGGGTGGATCTTAAGAAAAGTGCTAAATGTGCTGAACCCAGCAACGATAAAGTTTGCTGTTTATCAATGATCCAAAAGTCTTTCAAAGTATAATGCAATTTCATCTTCTCCTGTAGTGCTAGATTAACTTAAATACAAGCTCGTTTATTGATTTTCAGTGTAAATAAAATGATTAGATAAAAATCCCAACAACAGGCTGTGGTGGGTACTATTTCTTAGCTGCAGTGTTCAGTGGGAGAAATTAAAAACATCAACTCTAAAGCACACATAATCAATCAGACCACAATTTGGCCAAAATTAAATTCAGATCAAGATTACGTCTTTTGCCAACCAAAGCATTTAGTACAACTGACAGCTTGACAAGTGTATTTATAAACTATTTGTAGCTGTTCTTCAACTAAGCATTGCTGGAGGTGAAAGGCGGGTTTTGGCCTTCATTAAAAAAAACAAAAACAAAACAAAAAACGCACATTGACCTGCTGTGTCAATATGTATGATGACCACATTTACGGTTTCCTGTGTTTAGAAAATGTGAATTTCTCTGTGTCAGGTAAGTCACATGGGAAAAGCATACCCCTGTTATTGTATTACTTATGCTATCAGATAATTCCTGAAAGGGCTAAAATGAAAGAAAAGAAAGATTCTAACCATCACAACTGGGAAGAGCATGACTCCACTGATGATTCTGCTCGCAAACAATTGGCTCCTGATCACTAAGTGTGTATCCTGGGTCACATGTAAATGACACATGAGAGCCAATGGAAAAGCTGCTGCCATGGCGACGACCATTCACTGGGATACCAGGATCGAGACACGAGTCTGACTCCATTTTCACACCTGAAAATCACATCACACAAGCACCGCGGTGTCAAGAGGTTGAGTGTATATGCGTCTGTAAGCAATTTAGAGTGTGTCCACCAGGCATTTCAGTCTATCAGTCATTCAGACTTACTTTCATATCTGATGCTGAAGCCCGCAGCAGAGCGGCTGTTGTCTGTAGTGAACAACAGGAACAGGAAGTTTGATGTCGAAATCAGGAAATGAGGAGCTTGGGTGCCATGGTATTCACCGATCAGGGGAGAGGATGCTGATGGGCCATCCCTGATCTCCAGTGTGTCATAGTTGACTTCTGTCTGGAACCTAGAGAAACAAAGAAAAACAAAAACATGCTGATGACATCCACAGCTGCAAGTTATATAAGATGATAAATCTCAGCACTGAAAAAAAAAAGAAACTCCTACAACACTGTTCATTTTGCTCAATTCATCCACTGCAGGCAAAGAACGCTGAGCTATAACAGGCTAAAAACATATGAGTTTAGTGAAATATCAGCAATTAATCAGTCACACTGTAACCGACCACTAAATAACTCCATTACTACTTTGTCAACATTATTAGAAGAACAAATGAATGAGATGCCATCTCTCTCTTGTTGGTTCAGTCTCAGTAAGTTTGGGCTAGAGGGCCTAATAATTCATTTTTTGGGTCCCTGATTTCTGTCTGTTGATATCAATCCAACCATCAAACAGATGAAAAAGGATATTGTATAAAAGCAACCTATCTGGTTGAATAGAAAACCATGATTTAGGAACTACTGGCACACTGCAACGCCACACTATCTGAATAATTATATCTGACCAGCTAAATGAAAAATGAACTAGCCTCTGCATCAGAAGAAGTGTGTTGAGACTTCCACAAATGAAATGCCTCATAGGCGATGAAGATAACTCGGCTTGTACATCACATTCCAAAAAGACAAATTTCTGCTATTGCAGTTTCAGGCTACACTGCATCTGTCTGTGGCTTGTTTCCAGAAAAAAAATTTACAAAAAGCCAACATTAATCATTTACTGCAGCAGTAACTCACCAACCTCATTTATATCTGACTAACTTATATTGCTTCTGAAAGACTGCCCAACTAAAATATTAACTTCATGATGCACTCCCTAACCATACCAAATAACAGGATTATCTAGCTGTTAATATTCAGATTTCAACAACTTTTGAAGAAACCTAAACAAATCTGACAAATCATACAATATATCATAATCATAATAAGTTGTCAACCATACTTACTTGTCAAAGTGTATCTTTACGGCATGGTCTGCTTGTGCTTCAATCACCCACTGGCAGCTCAGAGAGTCTTTGTAAAAGGAAGGCCAACCAGGAGACAGCAAAACACCTGTGGGAGCTGTGAGATGCCCTCCACAGGGAGCTGGAGAGAAACAAAGACCCGCACACAACAACAGGGAATCAAATTAATAATTTTCCCCCTGTAAATGTGTATAAATTGTTCATATTCCGTTAAGTTAGCAGATTCATTGTCTGCTCAATTTATTTTAGCATTCTAATCCCTTCTGAATTTCTATATTTCATACATAAACATTTACCTTCAGAAATTATGGTGAGCCTATCTTGTGCTACAGTAAATAATTTTGAGCTAGTGATGTTTGAGAAAGCCTAAAATAATTATTACATTATAATTTATGGGGGAAATTAAATATATTTATGTGTCAAATGGTGCCAAAAAATAACTCCTCATTTCCCTGCACAAGCTCCAGGTGGCAAAACTGGCGCATACTGATGCTAGTTTATAGCTCACTTTTAAGGTCCCAAAATTTCAATTCTGACACATTAAAATACAATAATTAGCGCTTGTTGATTTGTTTCTTTTAAATAAAATCAAACATGAAATTGTGCTATTCTTGTTTTGTATTTTTTTCTCTTTTGAGTCTGTCTAGCACTTGAAATAAACATGTAAAACTTCCTGAAATTCATGGTTTGTGTATTATCCATTGCTACAATATATATTCTGCCCATTTGCAATGGCTCATCTATCAGTTCTCAGCTAGCTGATACCTTTGTGCATTTCATTGCTCTCACAAATCCAGACTTTCAGCAAGTAAAAAAAAAAAAAAATCTTCCTCTCAATTTATTTTACCCACTAGATGCACACTAAAGCAGCAGGACTCATGGATGGGATCTTCAAGAAAGTCATTCTGGAAATAAAACATAATTATCCTTCCCTGTCCGACGGGAGGGATAATATTCTCTCATACTCCACACTTAATAAGGTGACCACCCTATTCAATTGGATTGTCTCCTCTATCCGATTTATTAATGACAGGCAACATTTGATAATGTCATTTAGGCAATGCAATCAGGATGCAAAATGGGAAGGTTGCAAAAATAAACATACAAATGCTCACAGGCTAGTGGTTGCCATCAAAAGCTGTTGAAATAACAGAAAAATTGACTATCCTTTTATTATCACTTCCACGTATTTGCTTATCTGCACTCTATTGATACATCTCTGCCTTTCAGTGTCTAAATATAATGAATGTGTCTCCCTGAAAGAGTTTTAGTACAACTTGTGCCAGTCTCATTTATGACTATTTTTGAGAAAGAACAATGTGTACAAACAGGCTAGATGTGGAAGGAAGAGGCTAAAAGCAATTAGAAGAGAAAATTAAATTATCGTGAAGGTGGATAAACACACTTGAGCTAAGCACCCAAATTACTGAATGTTTTGTCCTCTTATAGTCCAGCCTGTAGAACATTTTGAATGATTACCCTTTGCTCATACATAAGTAAACAATTCTCATGTGTATGTGTCTGCTTGTGTTTACCTTCACAGCGAGGTACAGCTGCAGACCAGACGACATTTCCATCCTGAATAATGCAAGTGACCTGATCGGACCCCTGAAAATGTATAATTTCAAGGTATGTTACTTTTATATTACTTTATAACACACAACCAGTGATAACAATTCTTAAATAGCTTTTTACACAGTTCAAAAAAGTATGATAATCATACTTTCAAATGATTATTACCTGAGTCCTAATGAATCCTTGGTCACAGCGAAAAGCCACTGAGCTGCCAAGCTGAAACTGGTCACCGTACCTTTGACCATTGACTGGGACTCCTGGATCATGACATTCATTCTGACCAAATGCTACAGAGAGAAAATAATCGCAGAAAGATTCAAATAGGGGCCAAGACAAATAAGATTGAATTACTGTATCGAACAAAGGCAAATTAATTTGAAGAGAAAAGAACAACAAGAAAATGTGATAGAAATGAAAGAGAAAACTGGTACATTGCACCTACACTCTTTGGTTAATTGGTTCAAAATATGTGAGCATATTTATTCATTTGAGCAATTTTACTTGGTTTTTCAATTTATTTTAATACCTAAAAATTGGCTCTAACAGAGAAAAAAATGAAACCACTGCGGTATCACTGTCAGTGAATGTGACATCTCCACTGATATGGAAATATGGGAATGGAATTATCTTTATGTGGATTCAACCTTGTCATGTTAAGCCTATATTATCCCCATTCCAGAGATTAACCTGATCCCACCCAGAGCACACACCCAGTGATTGGACATATCTCAGGTTGATTAGCTACTGATGGAAGGAAATAGGAGCCGAGAGAGAAAGGGAAGGATGCAGGAAAAAAATGAGAACCAGAAGGGAAATGGCGGGTACACAAACAAAAATGCACACATACTGTATATTACATACAGTCTTACAGCGGTATTCAAATATGTGTTCAAATATGCATGTAGAGAAAGCACTAAAAAGACCAAAGGCAGACATAGATAAAGTGGCCCTTGCACACATTCAACCACCTGATATTACAGAAGTGAAGGAAAAGACTAGGAGACACGACGTATGGTATGTATGAGCAAATAAAAAAAAAAAGCACACAAAATATTGAAATTATATATTTAAACCCAGAAGAGGAGGCAGAAAGACAAACATAAAGGTGAAAAGAAAAAAAAAAAACAAGGCTGAAAAACCTGAAAAGGTACTGTGAGACAAAGTGTAAGATGAGATCATAGACGACTGTGTGACAACCAAGAAGAAGCCAGAGTCACAGTGAAAGATAGAGTTCAACATGATGCCGTGAAAAAGAGGAGAAAACAAGGGGAAATAACCAATAATAGTTGGCTATAGACAGAGAAATGATTAACTAAATAGTTAACCTCGAAGTTTGACAACAACAGCTATCTATTTTGCAGTGACTGCATTTTGTAATTTATAATTTTGTATTAGCAATTTGTGATTTTTTTAAAAGAGCTAAATGTTCTTGTTGCCCAAAGTTGATTATATGAAAAATAAATATGGCAGCTGGGATAGGCTCCAGCCCCCCACCCCCCCATGACCCTGAACTGGATAAGCAGAAGAAAATGGATCGATGGATGGAAATTGTTAAAGAAAAAAGTAATAATAATAATTTGTGAAAGCATGTAAGGGGATGATTGTTTTTGCAGTAAATGAAATAAGACATGCTTTTGTTCCTTATGAAAGTGATAAAAGTATGTGAATACACCCCATTTTGAATCTATCATAACCTCCGGTATCATAAGCTAAAGTACATTTTTAGGCATGATGCCCACATAATGTATAAGATCCATTTACTTATAGGATAAATTTAAATCTGTGAACAGTTATTGACTCCCAGTGCACTGCTTTCACTATATAACTGCACAGTCTTGCGTGTCAACCTTCATACTTGAGTTTCTAACAAAATCTATATAAATACATAGAAATGTACCCACAGCAAAACCTCTTGATATTCATATATGCATTAAAATGTTAATAGACCAAATTACTGAAACAGCACAATATGCCTGATATTTTTTAAGTCTCAGTCTAGAATTTATGTCATCAGGCTTTCAAATTACATTCTCAAAAAGTTTCACTAACAATAACTATGTGAATGAAGTTCAAAATCTTTTCTGTCCTTGAGAAATTCCAGGAAAATACATTTAAAGCAGTTTTCCATACCAATGCATTACTCTAGAAAAGCTGGAGTCTGGGCAGCCCTTTTTTAAATTTTATTTCATTTATGTCAGGATTAGGGTGAAAAACAGTGCATGTGTTAGGATTAGAAACACATACATTATTGTTATTAATTAATTAGATGCTGTGGTTTTGAAGAGACTAAAAATACAAAACAAAACAAGACATTTGTCAAATGTTACCTCTAAAGGAAGAGCCAGAGACTAGGTCATTTGGTAGGTTGTGTGTGAAATGGTGCAAAACGGCATGGTAATCACAGTGAATGAATCAGAATCACTCAGGCAGAACTAGTTCAGCTTAGAGCAGCTAAGTATACAAGATGCAGTTGCTGGATTCAAAGGCTGACAATGGGACAGGCTTAACTAGGTAAATGTTAAGTAAGGCATGCAAACAGATGATCAAGTCAAGCAGAACTAGTCACACTTAATCCAGGTTAAGGTAATGTTAGGTAATCTTGGCATGGGTATTGTATTAATCATCAAGTACCATTCTAAGGTTAGTAGATAAAAAGCAATATTTAGCTGAGGGGAAACGCTGAGCTAAATATTGTACTTAATACATAATACTTTGAATAGTTAATGGAGATACTAGTTACATGCAACAGGCCAGTAGCTCAGAAAACAAATCCTTGGAATTTAGTTATAAATTTAACTTCTATGTTTTAAAGATGTGCATTAAGCTAAACAGCAATACTCAGACTGAAGATCGATGAATCATCACAAAGTCTTATCACACTGCTAAAACAAGGGACACTCACTAGGATCTCCCCTAGAGCATATTGTATTGGTTTATTGACAAGTGACTTCTGCTTTTATCCCTGATTACATAGTGGTACAACTGTTGTATATAGGTTTCTCATTTTTACTGTTGTCATTTTTGTATTGTTTAACAAATTTTTGCCATAAAAACTCCACTGAAGCAGCCCTGGAAGGATCTGAAATTAAGATATCAATGCCATGCTGACATTTGACTGGAAAACTGCAGGGGCAAATTACACTACACAAAAAAATTACTACACAAATTAATGCCACATCACAAAAAGCAAAACTAAATTCGCATACAATAATGAGGTCGAAAGCTGGCAGAGATCTCAGTGTACATTTTAATAATGCTTGAATGAAGTCACTGACATGTCCATGATCTGATTACATGATTTATATAACATGCACATAATGTGCAGCATGTAAAACCTACATTTGATGAAATAATTGTTTAAAAATAATATTTTTTGTTCTGTTCTATTTTTTATGTTTTAAGTTTTACAAAGTAAGTCTAAGACCTTAGTCATACAGGCCTAGAGACTGGTCAGTGATCCCCAGCAACCTCCAGGCACTAGAGGAAAATTTGTGTTCCCCGAGCTTGCTGGCTCTTGATAGGTGAAATTGGTCACAAAGAGGTTGCTGCCAAAAACCCTTCTCATGATTGCTTTGGTCACTGGCAGACTACCGCAGTTGCCTGGAAGGCAATTACCTGTCTGCAAACACTCACAAACTACTTGGCGAGTGGCAGAGAAACTTGCAAAAGTGCAACACAATCGGAGAACAATTAAAGTAAAAGTTGTGCCTTACAACTGCAGCCTACATGTTTCAAAGGGTGTAAAGTTACTTTGAAGGTGGATGGGCTCCATTTCTGGTTTGCATCACACTTTTCACAGCAGTTGGTGAGTGTTTGCAGAGTTTGCATCTACTGTTCTCTAGGTCTGCATCAGTGGGGCTTTCTCAATCTCCAGTTTCCACTTGCCAGCCGGTTGGGAATACACATTTTTCCCTAGTGAGTTGTGGTCGCCTGGAGGTGTGGACAAATGATAAGTAGGTGGGTGGTACTTACTGGTATAGCTGATATTGAACCCTTTCCCAGTATTGGAATGATCAGACTGAAATTCCAATCTCATGATATGTCCATTCGAGGCAATCTGTGATGGAACATCTTTTCCTGAGAATGTCCCAAATGTTGTTGGCTCAGACAGACCTAAAATCAAACACAGTTTAAACAATATTTTAGAGAGACATTTAATACACCTTATCTAATTCATCCTGTATAACATCAGGCCAAGGACAGACTTGAAAAGTGAAAGGCTCATCCCAAGGGACCTCAAAGAGGTTCTATTACATGCAAGGGAAAAAGGGAAAAAATTGCTAGGATGACATAACAGTTCTTGATGCTCTTGGTAAATGCTTACTAACAATACATGTTAAGCACTTAATGTTTTACTTCAGCAGTAGAAGAAGTGCCAAAGTATCAAATGTATTCATGGAGAATTTGTCCTTTTTTCTTTTAGAGTAACACATTATTGATATTCAAATAACTGACAATCTAAATGAATCTAAAAGATTAAGCTGGTCCGGGTAGAGCCTTAACAACTGTTGTGAGTTTTAATGAGAACAACAAGAGAATTATGTTTAAATGTCAGTGTTAACTATAGGCCACTGAAGGATAACGTGCTTCTCTACAGGCTTAGAATTGTTTTTGAAACAACTGTGCATAAATTCATGACCTGTAAATTTAACTGAATGAAAACTGAATTATGCTGATGACCCCATCTCTAAATTTATTTCTAATTTAACGGATAAAAATCAGCGCTCTGTGACATGAAAGCAACAGACATGCATAGTATTACATTGGACCAACTAACAGCTTTTTACGTCTCGGTAGTGATTCTGCAAGAAACCTGAACTATAAAAGGAAACCAGGCACATATCAGTGTATCGTGCTTGTTAAAGGATGAGACACACACTGTAGATGCTCTTTTCTACAGATCCTGCATTTGAGTGAATGCCAAAGAGACTAACATCAGGTGACTGTGGTGTCTGGGTCATTGATGGTATTTCACCTCAATGAGTATTGAACCGTGTATTTTTGGACAATTCCATCACCATGGGAAGGGGCATTATCTTGTTCCAAGTACCCATCATCCCCTCAGGGTACATCATTGCAAAGAATAGCATGATCTAGCTGGTATGCTTCAGTGTGTTCCAACACTGAGGTATCACTAGACAGTCGTAAAAGGACGCACTCTTCACCAGTTGAATAGCCCTGAAACTTCCCTCCCTTGGCCTGTACAGCTGTAATCATGCATCGTCTCAGCTCTGTCTAAGACATTTGTGTCACAGCATCAGACCATTTACTGAAAAAAAATGGTGTCTTCTGCCAAACTTTTGTTTGGCAGGAGACATTCTGTTCTTAAGTGTGCTCCCCAGTGATCCAAGCAGCAACAACAGATTCAGAGGGGAGCGCAATAAAAGTTAGAATACAGTGCATAGAAAAGCAACCTGCCAGATTGAGATCACTGAGATATGGGGTATATATAGTGTAGAAAAAAGTGATCCTGAGATGGTAATGTGAGAATATAACAGGTCACAGGAAACATCTGCAGTCCATGGTGCATGGGTAAGAGAAGCAGGCAGTGGTAAATATTAATTGTGGTCATCTACAAATTTGACTTGTTCATCTACAAAAGGCCAGAGTCACTTGTTCTCTGGCAGAACAAATGATGTCATATGTTTTGAAGCCTCAGATATAACCACTGCATGCATACAAACAGGCCTTTAAAGAAAAGTATGGATCTGCAAAGACAAAAATGGATGGGCAATATGTATATCAGTACAGAAGTTATTTTTACAATGATTCTTATCACATATTGAAAAATACAATTATTATATCTATACTGTGACTTACATTTACCGTAAGCCAGAGGTGTGATCATGGGATTTTGCTTGCAAGGCAGTAATTATTTCATAAGAACGTCTCTATTGTATAATATGCAAGCCAGCTCCATTTGTAACCATTTAAATCTGTGATCCATTTTTAATTATTATTGCACAACAGAACACATTACACTGGCCCATCAGCACATCTTCAGAGCTCAGATCAAAGACTCAGAGCGTATATTGCCCACACTGGTCTTGGCCAGGTTTGGAGCACAAGGTTTGGCTTAAATACTAAGGATGATGCCAGATTGCATCAGGTGGCAGATTCCTGAATGTCTGGCAGGGCATATCAGAAAATAACCTTGTATTTTTTTCTCAACCACAAGTGATGAAATAAAAAAAAAAAATCAACAAATATTTATTTTGTAGAACTAGAGAAGAGAGTACTGCTAGATTTACAATAAAACCTTTTTGGGAAATTTAAGAACTATCAATATCTCACCAACTATGAATTTAACTTGTTTAGAATAGGTTAGATTGTTATATTATTTATACAAAATTGCATTAGTGAACATGTGGCTGTTATGCAGACTGGCAACGCTCGGCCGTCAAACACTCTGCCTCTTCTCACCCACCTTTCACCTTTTTTTAATAATCATCTATGAAAATAAAAGAAACACCTATGGGAAATTTGGAGTTAAACATTGTGTGTTTTGTGGATACTGAGTATGTGATTATTTATTTATTATTTATTGACACTCTTATGCAGCACAGCAGGCCTGCATGTCTGGCCACTTCAAATTGCAAGAATTTCCTGTTTGTTGCAACGACAACAGCAGCAGCAGCAGCAGCCAACACCCTGTCAATGTCTGTAACAATGCTGCTGTTCTGTGCAGGAACAGTATGTGCATCACTCCTTATGAGGGATTTGAACAGACCAATTGGACAGGCAGACTGAGTGGAATATAGGGATACTGTTAAAGTGTTTGTGATTTATCAATGATCATTTGTGGGCTTGGATGTACATGGTTATTTTTGGCTATAAGCCTTTTTTTTGCCTTTTGTGTGTAGATCAGTTTTTTTTTATATGATCCCTTTCAATTTTACTGTATAAATATGGTCTTGGGGTTTTTTGTTTGTTTTTCTTAAATATCTGACACAGCATTGATTTGCATGTGGACTCAATGTGTGTGTATTGTTGCATTTTCAGTTGCCACAGTTTCCTTCTTCTGCACCCATTTCTTCTGCTGAGGTATAACTGGTTTCCTGCTCAATGAGTATATTAATCTAGTGACATTCTACTGAAACAGCTGATGTTTTGATTACAGGTTTTGAGGGAAAAAGTAATTACATTGTACATGCTTGTTTTAGTTACCTATTTTAAAGGTGTGTGCAATAGATATAAACAGATATACTGGAATGACTTGAAATGTATCGACGACTGCTGAAGACTGGGAAACTGACAGTTTCTCACTATTGACCTTATAAAAATCTGCCTGATTTTTTTATACATAACAGAGACTGCAATGGAAATCAATATAAGTTAGCAACCCTTGAAAGGACAGAAAGGGAGTTACAAGAACACTTCACTGATAAACATGCTGCTTGAAATGAGGGTTCTTCACAACACTGCCATAGAAACTTTTCTTTTTATTTCCTCCTTGACTTGAAATTTAGGATCCTATGAACTTAGACTCAATTAAGCTACACAGTGAGTGAGTTGTAAAGTGCCAGCCTCTTTGTTCTCTAGCAACTCAAAAGCCCTTTCACTTATTCATTATTGCATTGATAGGCAAGAGACCAGGAAGGAAATAGAATCAGCGTAACAATAGTTAAAAGAGCGCCAAAATCCTACGTTATCTTATCTAAGCGGAGAGATTTAGAGAAAAGCCTTTTGTAATAGTCTGTCACAATCTTCTCTTATATTAGATGACAATAATAGCTTTCTGATTAAGTTAACCACTTATATGCCGTTCAAAATGGACCCCAAAGTGCCTGGATTTCATACTACTGTTGCCACACTCAGGGAATTTATGAGTTATTACAGGAGTTTCTTTGCTCACTTTTGTTTGCCATTTGTGATTTCATGAAATACAAAAGCAGGCAAGTCCATAAGTGTCAAGTTGATAAAAAAAACAAAAAACTCAGTGAACAGAAATCTGATTTTTATATAAAGGCATAAAGGGAGAATGTGAGCGACTACCTTTTCTGCATACAGTTATCTACTGTTGTTCTTGTTTGTTTGTTTTTTAGATATTTGATTATGTGACATGAGGACATAAAATTGGACAGTGCCAGTCAGTCATCAGCAATGATAAACAGGCAACAATTAATTAACAATTAATATTTTTTATTAATATTTTTAAAAATCTGTTCCCATGTAAGAACTGATAACTGCTTACTAAGTATTATTTGTGAAAGTGGAGGTTAAATTGTGAACTCTAATAGCAGTTAACCTTCTAAAGACCAATTAGTTATCATTTATTAGGTGCATTAATAGTAAATACTGCTGGCAAAATCTGGTAGCATGCAAACCACCATATTTTTCCACCACAATTTGTTGGTTGATAATTCAGTATGGAGAAATCCCAAATAATAAATGGCCATGGATAAATTATTTATCTAGTTACATGAATAGATACTAATACATAAACATGTAATATTTGGAAACTAAATATACAGTTGTAAGGCATTCTAGATTGGCTTTAAACCATCTGTTTATTTCTCACTTCAGAGGTGTGGTGTGGTTCATTTTGAGAATGAGGGTAATCTGGATATACTATGAAGTTTGCTGGATACTCAGCAGAATTTTTTTATTTAAATTTTGAACTTCAGTAACTTTTTTGGTCATGTAAGATTTATGCCCAGAAATAAGCATGCTTGCAATGCATAGTCCTGCATTACAACCCACACTATAGCTTACTTCAGCAATATTCATCCAACTTATGTCACCCTTGATTTCTGGGATTTTCATTCAGTTTACTATTTAATCCATAATATATGTCTACATAAAACTAGAGAACCTAAGGACACATTTTTAAGCAACCACCAGCGTTAAAAGTCGTAGCACTGATCCTTTTAAAAAAGAAGCCTGTCACACAAAATACAATAATGACAGTTCAGTGCCATCCACAGCTTTGGCTGGCTGGCAGCACCAGTTTGAAAAAAAGACTCATTAGGAGCAACAGGCACTATGCTGTGAATTTCAGAATGGAGATGTGATGACAGTCAGTCCACATTTCCTACCCTACCCTATACAATATTATCAAGGATATATTTTATTCTGCATTACAGTGCAGTCAAAACAGTGATGAATGTCCTTATCATAACTACCTGTGATGATTTTTAGATACTGAATTCAGGATTCACAATTCACAAGCATGTTTGATTTTTGTAAGTAATTGTTTATTCATAAGGTGTAAAGCACTATAAATTTTTTTATTTAAAGTTCCTATAGCTTGAGTAAATATGTGTCATTCTACATTTTCTAAAAAAAAAAAAAAAGTAAATAAATAAAATAAAATAAAAAATCATGAATAATTCCAAAAAAAAAGAAGAAAAATCATATGGATAAAAAAAAATATTATCATATATCATTGCAATATTATCACTTCATCATATACCAGGGGTAGGCAACTCCAGGCCTCGTGGGCTGGTGTCCTGCAGGTTTTAGATGTGCTCCTGATCCAACACACCTGAATCACATATAGAAGTCATTAGCAGGACTCTGGAGAACTTGACTGCATACTGAGGAGGTAATTCAGCCATTTGATTCAGGTGTGTTGGATCAGGGACATATCTCAAGCTGCAAGATACCAGCCCTCGAGGCCTGGAGTTGCCCACCCCTGTCATATACTGTATGCATGAGTTTCAGCAGGAAAGAAAAAATCTAAATAAAGGTTTTGAAGTGCGAAGCCCTGATTGACGCCTTACATGGAATTTCATGTGATTAACTCCAGTACAGCATGTCAGGGATTTTTTTGTCTTCTTTTTTGAAGGCAGACATATACAGCGGTTTCCTTGTGGCAGAGAATTATCACCAGTCAGAACAAACCAGAAGACTTCAAAGTAGTAACTTTGAACTGATTTCAGTTAGCCCATTGTAACAGCCGTAATTGCCCTGTAATTTTGAAAAAAGCTTCAACAGGGGACAGAAAAAGAACAGTGCTAGTCAATTATACACAACTTCATCTTTAATATAATCTTTAAGCCAGTCAAACATGGGCTTGATGTGATTCAGTTTAAATCAATAACCTTTATTACAATGGGGAACAGCAATCTAATTGCTCTGTGTTTTATGTGAAGCGGAAGGCTATGTAAGTGCTAAAATAATAAATATAACATTATAACTGCACATCTATCTATCCAGTATGCCCATCATTCATCCGCCCATCAATGAAATCCACTTAGCAATTTTCTTCACCAACTGATATAGCCTATTATAGCTGAGAAGTTCGGAAACCACCTACCTCCACATCCTCCCCACTCCTCAACCCCTGACAACACACCACCACTGCCACATATTTCCCCTTTACCAGTTTCAGTTGGTCACAAAGGCCAATATTTATACAGTAAGCAATATGCATCTGTACAGTGCTAAAAAAAAAAGTATTATGCCACCTGTAACAAGCAAATACAAATATTTTAGAAATCTGTCACAAACTTGTTCAAAACTAAAAATAACTGAATTCACTTTTTTGTTTTGTTTTGCCAGTAAATCACTGTATTTTGGCAAAAAATAACGTGCTTTATTATTTTTTCAACTTTTTTCTTAAACATTAAATTTTAAAAATTTTGGACAATAAAAATATAATTCAAATTAAAGATCTTGTGCATACTGGTGGAATAACCATTACAGAAACATAAAAAATGTTTTTGGCAGTTATGAATACTTTTAAATTAGGGCAGCTGTAGCATAAATCTTGCATTGGGCGGTGGTCTAATAAATTTGTCAAGCACTGTAAATTGAAGTATTTTACCTCTTAAAGAAAAAAAAAAAAAAACAGAGACAAAATATAAACTTATAGTTACCTTCATCTTTGACCACCAACCAGTCAAACTGTGGCTCCAGGTCAAAGTCAGAGAAGAGGAGATGAATGCGGCTTCCTGGTTCAGAAATAATCAACCACACACAATTCAGGTTGTTCCCATATTCCTCTGGGTAGTTTGGGGACAATACAGTTCCTGATGGGGCCGTGAAGTTGAAAAAACATGAGACTATAAAGAAGAGGTAAAAAAAAAAAAAAAGAAAAGAAAAGAAAAGAAAGAAGAAAGTTAAGTTTTCCAGTAGCTAGCTAAGAGTGAAAACAGAAAGGCAGATGTTGACAAAGAACAAAAGCAAGAAAGAAAGAAAAAACAAGGATAATAAAAAAATTGAATATGAAAACAAACAAGCAGAAGAACAACTAGCACAAACAGAAATATGTGGACTTACAGACACAACTGGGTTTATTGCCAGACCACTGATTATTGTGCTGGCATGTGATGGTTCGTTCTCCCACAAGTTCAAAGGCTGCCTGGCAAAAGAAGGTCAACACATCACCATGTTGAAAGCGATCTCCACTACGGCGACCAAATGCGGGCACCCCGGGATCTCCGCAACCTCCTCGTTGGATCTCTGTAATACACAAACACAGACAATCATGTTTTGATGATGATCATCAACATCATATATGTGTGAAATGTACATTTTTTGATAAGTTGTTGTCTGCCTCTGTGAAGTGGAGTTACATGGCAAGGGCATGCATACAATGATTTTATGATAACATGTGCATCAAATCGGTACAAATCTAGATAACATATTCCAAGATGGCCTTGAAAACACCTGAATAAATGTTTCAAGTTACGAAATTGTTGCAAAAGGCACTCTTTCTGGGCCAGGCAGCATGTACAATATTTTCCTTTTCAACCAAGTGTATGTGGAGTGAGACAACTTAAATAAAATAATCTTATAGCCCTATTAGACATGACAAATATTATTGTAGCAAAATGATCAAATTATTCTGATAAGAATAATTCAAAAAAACTGAAAAATTAATTTGCTATTTTACAAGTGCTTTTGTGATTAAGTACAGATTTCCTAAAAATCACCTTCTTTGAACCATGAGAAAAAAAATAGTAAAGGCTTTTGGACATCTGATAATTTCACGTGTATGGAAAATTAGTTCATCACAGGCAGAAAGGGTCAACTATAACACCCTGGACAAAATATACCCCTATAAAAACAGACAAAGAGCGAATTGAGTTAAGAATATTAGGGCTCTTTCGTTTATTGCATTTGTTTTTGAATGAGTTGGAACAGTCAAATGGGCTCTTTTCAAGCTGTCTGAATATAAAGACTCTAGTCAGAAAGGGGTGATGTTGTGGCTTTATGGAGCAGAAAGAGAAGTGAACATGTCTAGCATCACTTATATTACACGGTTGCATTAAGAAGTGAAATACACCCTGAAATGCAACAGGCTAAATTCATTTTGTTTCTCAAAGCTAATTACCATCTAGGTAATTGTGGTGTAATTCAGCTCTAATTGTGAACAGCAAAACAATACGTGGAGACGCACAGGTAGATGAAAACACACACACTGATTCATTCGCACTCTTGTTAAGTAACCAGCAGGAGGTGGGAACTGAAGAGAGCAATACTAATGTTTGTGACATGGTATAAAATATGACTTCCCCTGCTTCCCTTGTGCAGCTTTTTAGACACATGCAGTATGTTGTGCCTGTCCTGTGTTACCTTGTTTAATGTTCTTCCCTTTGTCTCTGTCCTCCTTTTAAATTCTCCCTGTCTTCTTCTCCATTATGCTTCATCTTATTGCTCCAGCTCCCTAAGTCTGATTCAATACACTGCTTTATTGGCATTAGTGTCACATTAGCAGTACTGTCATTCTGGCCTGCAATCCTGTTCTATTCATTTGTGACTCGTTTTTATCCCTTTTTCTGCTAATGGGAGTGTGTTTTTATCCATCCCATTCCCCTCACTCCCCTACTTTAAAATTTGACATTCTACCAGACGTCTGTCATCTTGTAACACATGCTCCACCATGCTCCTGGATTCGCTTTGGGCAAACACATCTCAAGGTGAGCCGTGTGTAGTGTGCATGTGTTCAACACTTTTACCATCTTCTGGGATGTAACTGCACCCACAAGAACAGAATACTCGAAGAAGCGGAAGGCATGTTGGTGGCCCATAGCTAGCTGTCACACAGTTGATGAGTGTCAGGATGGATTTCAGCAATCATGAGCCCCTGGTAAGTCTGTCATTATTATTGTAAATGCCTCTCTCTTAAGTCCGATTTGTTGCTTTCTTTTTGTTATTTTTTTCTATTCCTTGCTTTAAATTCACAGACACAGCCACAGCCACATACTGTATCCTAATCTACACAATTAAGACAATGGAAGATAAAGTGTTCAAACCTCGAAAAGTTAAGATTTAATTTTAAGCAAATAGGTTTAGTGCATTTTGGGACATTCTACCAACAATTAGTTTCATGCCTATATGCCACAGACATCAGCTTGCTTTATTCATTATTACAATCATTATTACGTATTTGTTTTTCTGGTAGTTTTCAAACATCAATCCACGTACCATTAAATCCCCTCCCCAAACACGGAGGCAAATTTCTCCTGTAACAAAGTCATGCAAATGCAACTGAAGATATACTATTTCTTAAGTAAGATATAGGTATATGCTGATACTGCTTACATTGTGCAGTCTTAAAGGCAATGAGTGCAAATTGTCAGCACTTTCACTCAAAACGTTATATTGTATTTTTATCTAAAATTTTTATTGCTGAACTTTTGATGATTGCATCGATGGTTGCAGCTCTCGGAAAATTTGACAGCAATATGCTAGAGAAAGCTTCAATTATCATAATGCTCTGCGGGTTTATGACACTTACTCTCTGCCTTTCTTTAGTAATCATGAACATTTAAACACACATACACACACAAAACTGCAAGATTTCACAAGTGCAGTGTGATGCCAAAAAACAAGACACACATTGAGTTTTCCCCCAGGGTTGAAAATGTAAGAGTGCTCAAGGGGGTAACACTGATCAAAGTTTGTTGCATGGTGACATTATCCTGTTTGACAGTATCACAGTATTTATGCAAGGACACACAACATATACCACAGGCACTTCTTCGACTGGCCTGAGGAAATAAATAGGAACTACCACATATACTCTATAAAGTTCTTTTTGTAGTGGGTTTTGCTGTGGGTTTGATTGTTTGTTTGTTTGTTTTTTCCTTTGAAATTTGCTGCATGCTATAGCCTTGTGATTTATATGAAGTGGATCAAATAAGAGCTTTAAACCTCACGAGCCCTGCTGTTAGGACAAATACAAAATATATAGAGTCAGTCAGTGTTAGCTAGTAAATCAGTGGTCAGTGGCAGGTCAGCCTCATATTACGCCAAAGAAACCCTGCAACATAACGTTCAATGTCTCACATCAAAATCACAAATGCACACACACCGATTTTCTGTAGCTCAGTAGATTGTTCGTATTCCCTTGAAAAGTAAATGACCCTGGAAAACATCACTGAATCAACAAGAGCATAACCTTTATCCCTGTTTCCCTCTCTCTTTCTGGCTCTGAAACACTCCCCTGGTCTGTTGGAGACTTTAATTTTTCTCACTCAGTTTGTCATTTTACTTTCACTGTCCAGTCCTGTCAGTTTTTTTTTTTTAATTCAACTTAATATCTTTCCTCATATTTATGAAATGACCTCTCTCTCTACCCGTCTTATTCGCTGTCTTAATTTAATTTATTTTGCTCAGGTTAATTTAGTTAGTTTAATTAATAAATTTTACTGACATAGGATGCAGTGTGTAATCAAATATGTAAATCTAATAAATGACTTGTCATGAATAACTGTTCTGTTAGGATTACAGACAAATCTAGAACAGAAGTCCAGACCTCCTTCTCCCCAGCCACCTCCACCAGCTCACCCGGGGGGGACCCCAAGGCGTTCCCAGGCCAACCGAGAGATTTAATCTTACCAGTGTGTCTTGGGCCTGCCGGGGCCTCCTCCTGGTAGGACATGCCTGGAATACCTCACCCAAGAGGCACCCAGGAGGCATCCTAGTCAGATGTCCGAACCACTTCAACTAGCTCCTTTTGATGTGGAGGACCAGTGGCCCTACTCTGAACCCCTCCCAAGTGGTTACACCCCCCACCCTATCTCTAAGGGAGAGGCCAGCCACCTTTCAGAGGAAGCTCTTTTCTGCCACTTGTATTCGCAATTTAATTCTTTTGGTCACAACCCAAAGCTCGTGACCATAAATGAGGGTAGGAACGTAGATTGACCGGTGAATCACCAGCTTCGTTTTCATGCTCAGTTCCCTCTTCACCACCACAGGTGGGTGCAATGTCTGCATAACATCAGATGCATCCCCAATCCATCTGTCAATCTCCCACTCCCTTCTTCTATCATTCGTGAACAAGCACGAACAACCCTGAGCCAGGTTGAGCCACCCTTTTCTGGTTGAGGACCATGGCCTCAGACTTAGAGGTGCTTTCTTATTCTTATTCCAGCCACTTCACACTTGGGTGTGAAACGTTTCACTGCGAGCTGGAAGCAACCACCTGATGAAGCCAACAGGACTGCATTATCTGCAAAAAGAGATGCGATTCTGAGGCAACAAAACCGGAAGCCTTCTGCCACTTGGCTACACCTAGAAATTCTGTTCATAAAAATTATGAACAGAATCAGTGACAAAGGGCAGCCCTGGTGAAGTCCAACATCCACATGAAACAAGTCAGACTAATGGCTGGTAATACAGACCATGCTCTCACAGTGGTTATACAGGGACTGAATGGCCCGCAACAACGGGCCAGACACCCCATACTCCCGCGGCATCCCACACAGGATACCCCAAGGGACATAGTAAAATGCCTTCTCCATGTCCACAGAGCACATGTAGACTGGATGGGCAAACTCATTCAGACACCCAAATATCCTCAAGAGGATGAAGGGCTGGTCCAGCGTTCCACGACCAGGACAAAACCCTCGTTGTTCCTCTTGAATCTGAGGTTCAACTAACGGATGGACCTTTCTAGCACTTTGGCATAGACCTTACCAGGCAGGCTGAGGAGTGTGATAATTGGAGCACACCCTCTGGTCCACCTTCTTAAAGATGGGGACCACCACCATGTTGCAGAGTTGTGTCAAGTGAGACAGCCCTACTACATTCAGAGCATTTATGAACTCAGGGGTAATCTCGTCCACCCCAGGTGCTCTGCCACCAAGAAGTTCTTTATTCACCTCAGCAGCCTCAACAATGGAGGTGACAAACATGGTCCATTTGGACTCAATATCCTCAGCCTCCCTCAGAATGTGGTCAAAGTTCTGCCGGAGTGCGGGTGTGCGTGCGTGTTTGGCTGGACCTGGGTCTGGGCCTTGTGCCTGGCCTCCCGGCCACTCCTCGCTGGTTGCCTCCTCCCCACCTGCCCCTCTGGGGTGTGGGTGCCTTGGGGCTCCTGGACGGGGCTGGATGTTCTTTCCTGGGGCTTTCTTTGCCCGCCTCTAGCTTCTGATGGGCGGAGCTGCGGTGTTCTACCCTCATTGGTAAGTACATTTCATGACACAGACACAAACACCCACATAATCACAACACAAAATGGTCTGTTTGTGTAACCATACTTCGTTTGTTTTGTTTTCCCCACACAATTTTTAATTTTGCAAGTATTGTTAGTATCTTTTATGTTTAGCAAGTGATAAACTATTTGGTTTATTTACTTGCACTCTTTCCCATTTTTTCTATTTTCTCTTTATTCTCCTTTTTTCCTCTCTCTTTCTCTCTCCCTTTTTCTTTTATTTCTTTTCTCTTTTCTTTTTCCTAAGCCTGTCAGCTCTGGCATAATTTGTTACACAGTATGTTAAAAATAACTCAAATAAATAAAATAAAGGGTCACTCACTAACAAGAGGAGCCTATAGAGAACCTATAGAGCTCATCTTGAAATAGCAAATATGTTTGGCACAACAATGCAACCAGATCACAGTTCTGCTTGCAAGATCTGCCAGACATGACAGGCTTAAAAAAAAAAAAAAAAAGTTCTGTTGGAGGTGGGATTTTAAGCTCTCACATACTGGCGCCTCTGCCAGGCATTTCCAGCACATCCTCACTATATGTTTAGGTGGGCCAGGTCCCAGGGCCCTTGCTACCTGATCCAAATTACCACCAGGTGGTGATCTGTTGATAGCTCAACTCCTCTCATGGACCTGCAACCTAGGGTGTTCCAGTGCCACGTGCACTTATGGACATCCTTATGTTCGAACGTGGTGTTTTGTCATTGGACAAACTGTGGTTTGCATAGAAGTCCAATAACAAAACCACGACTTTGGCTGTTGCCATCTTATCTCTCCATTATTGCCAGCTTTGGCAAACTATGAAAAATATCAAAGCCTGATGATTAACCGATTACTCATTTTTTACTGTGTGTGTCTGCATGTGTATATGTGTGTGTGTGTTTAAGATAAAGAGTAGTTGCTGAAACATTATAATCATGAAAGTGAAACATACCTTCATATACTGCCTTGAACCCTGCTGAGCCAATTGTATCGTCTGACTGCAGGTGTAGCCACATCTGATTAGACAAGCTGACGATGAGGTCAGGGACACTGGAGCCTGTGAGTCTACACATACAAACACAAAAATATGCTTAGATCAACACAAAGTGTGGTGTATTACTCATGGCTTAAATTTAATAAATACGGTGCTTAAAATAATACTTTATAAATGCATTCTTTTATATCCAAGTAAAGTGGTTCTTACACATAAAGTACTCTCCGAGTATCTCCTATCTTCCCCCCATCTCCCACAGTCAGTGTGTCATATCCTCTCTCAAGATCAAACTCTTCAAATGACAGCTTTATTACCTGGAAAAATAAAACAAGGCAAGATTACAAACATAGAAACTCTTACAGATTTCACAACATGAAAACAGAAAGACAAGAAGCTGCTGTAAGATTTATTTCCATTTCCTACGGAGATGATCTCATGGTTTTTCACCCTTATAATTTCAGCCAATAGAAACTAATAATTACAAGTATCACCGGGGGAATCTGGAAGCCAAGTAGTGAAACAGAAATTTCACAAACATCTTTCTCTGAAGCAATCAAATTGTTATATATAGTCAGGGAACTTGACCCCATGACTTATAACGCAAAGGAAAACTATTTTGGAGCACAAAGTAGGAAGCAGGCTTCTTTTAACCAGCCCAAACCAGCCTAAAGTCCTAAAGTTTTAAGTTACCTTAAAACACAAGGTGTACCTTGAGAAACAGACCTACGGACCTGCTCTTAGGGGCACCACAGCTGTACTTCCAACTTTGGTCACTGAATGTGTATTCCTATTCAGGTTTAGGAGTAAGATTTAAAAAATATGATATTCTGATATTTGAAATAACTCTTACATCATCTGGGAAATCATGCTACCCTGATTATTCAGAGCAATAAGTTATGTCCTTTAGCAGGGGGCAAAGATGTAGGAGGAAATATTCTGCTCTATAAAGTACCAATATCACCAATATGAGAGAGAGAGACTTTCGGATTTCTTGGCTGTGACCATCATCTATAGTTTAATCAAAGTTGCTATGTTAAAGATCTAACAATTAATTTGATGGTGACTTGGTATTCCAAAATAATCAATCTTTGATGAATGGGAGCGGAGAAAGAAGAAAGCCCTGAAAATTAAGCACCCTTGCTTTCTATTTGGCAGCGCCCTCCTTACAGTCATAGATTACATGAAGTCACTTCAGGGAAGTACACACACCCCGCATCCAACCAACACACTCTTCTGATGTTGAACTCTCAGAAATTGAGCGCTAAATGTCTTACTTGCAGGCACTTTTGTGGCTGTAGTGGCCTGCATACATTACTGGATCATCAATCTGCTGTATGCTCTAATACTGGTATTCTATTATTTGCTGCTTGTCCATTATTTATTAGCTGTAGATCATATGCCTGACAGTGTGGATGATGGCAGATTTCTGCTGTCTTCAAGAAACCTCTAAGAAGGAAGAGCTGGCCTCAATCAGTGAGCCTCTGGTGCATTCGGGGACTAAGATGAACCATGAACACGTGATTGCGGAGGAGAATCCATCATACAGCAAATCACACTACAGTGAAGAAAAACCTTTCCGCAGGTGATAAGAGTGTAAAAACCATTTCTACATGGCAGAATCAGCCATGCGCTGCTAAGCCGATGGCTGTGCTTTTTCAAAATAAAAATGGCTAGCAAATGTTCAGATAGTGTTTAAGGATAGGGAATCATCTGTGGGATTAGCAGCCATCTGACAGGAATGGCAATGAATCAATGTACAACTGTATAAATCTGTATTCATACATGTTTCAGTGTATCCTTGCATACATGAATAGCACCTAAAAACAGTGCACAAAGATATGCAAACAGGATAATAGTTAAGAAAAAAAAAAGTTCCTTTTTGACAGCTTCAATTTACATTTAAGAAGCAGACCAATAAATATGAGACCAGTACTTGTAGAAAGTATTTTCCTTTCTGAGCATCCACTGAATGATGCAGCCCCTGGCAAAGTTTAGTCTCTCCAAATGGTTGCAAATAATGGGAAAAAGATGCAAAACAACATTGCGAGGTATTAACTCCTGGCTAACAACAAATGACAGGGTGCATTAATAAACCATTATACTTAAGTTGTTTATGTGTTTTTCTACTCTATCTGAAGGTTCAAAAGAACACACAAAAATGTATTTATTTTTTTAAAGCTACATGACCATTACTGAAAAAATAATAATAAAAGAATGTTTTACAGACACAATATTAAGATGGAAGTATGTCAGCACATTAAATCCACACCCCCTTTATTTGCTTTTTTCTGCCACATGTAAATTGCCAGTACTGAAATTTCTTATATGGGGGTATTTATTTTGAAAAAGACAGGCTATTCCATTTAACCATTTTATATTGTAACATGATTAACACTGCTCTGTTACTGTCTTACAGCAATTAACATTTAACAGGTATGAAAAACACAAAAACAACTACAAACCACTGTAGCTTTTTAGTTAGTTTAGTTTTTATGCCCCCCCCCCAGTACCCTGAAAAAGATCAAAAAAGTCCTGCTCATGGCAGATGAACAGAACTAACGGTAATTTAATTTGGGATTTATATCTACCAAAAAAAAAAAAATTAAATTAAATCTTGAACAGTCAAAGCTGTTATTGTGAGCTGTATCTGCATTTGTGTCTGAGAAGGTTAAGACTGTTCTTATGACTGTACAGCAGCAACAGCAGCTAAAGATGTTAATAAAAAGGGAATGAAGCAGAACAGAATCAGAAACAAGAGACTGTATGTTTTTCTGTGCATCTAAGACTGTTTATGTGTGTTTGCATAGACGGTGGTTTTCTCAGGTAGATCGGCCTTAACAGCTCAAGCAGAATAATGTTTAGGTACAGCTGTTTCACTCAGTGTTGTGTGAGCAGACTGGCTGCATTTCTGTTCCTTTATATGTTTCTGTCTTTATTTATGTTTGCGTATGTGTGTGTCTAGACAGTAAAGGGAGACTGCAGACTTAAAGGAACTGAAGCATTATCAAAGGTCATTAGCAAGAAGCTCAGCGCTGTTCAATAGATCCAAATGGGCCCATTTAGAAAGACATTAAGAGCAGCCTGCAACCCCAAACTACATTAGATTAGCTCCTTTATTTGCAAAAGAAAAGAAAAGAAAAGAAAAGAAAAGAAAGAAAGAAAGAAAGAAAGAAAGAAAGAAAGAAAGAAAGAAAGAAAGAAAGAAAGAAAGAAAGAAAGAAAGAAAGAAAGAAAGAAAGAAAGAAAGAAAGAAAGAAAAGTAAGTGTTATCTAGGCCTTTAGAAATTTTCACCTGAAGCAAACAAGCAAATGTTGACATTATACATGAAATAGGTTTTTAGCACATTTACATATTCACTTTTGGTTTCAGTACATTATTTCTGGTTTCTGTGGAACCTCCCAATATTTCAAGAGAGATATGCTTATGCTTAAGTTTGGACTATTTTCTTCCAAGATTTTAAAAATATGTGTTTCTTTTTAAGGGTGGATACTCTTCAAAGGGGTAAGTGAAGCAATATTACGCTGAGGTCATTAGCAAGCAGCAGAGCAGCTAAGAGCAGCTCAATAGGCCATTTAAACATTGTTAAGAGCACTGAGCAACCCTACAATGAAATAACTTCAGTCAATCAGCCAGTAAAGTTATAGTACTGCGAAATTTAAGGTCTTCTAAGTGCATGACCACAGTCTGAGAGAGCCTGATAACAATCTTTTCAGTCTCCCATCCCAAATTTGCTGCTTTTTGGACACTAAAGTCAGATAATCTAAAACATACTTTCACAGCATCTTTAGTCAACAAAACCTTTAAAACAGCTCACACTGCAGCAATTCAATTTATCTATAGCAGAGCAATAACAGGCCACATGCCTACCCTGCATGTCCTGGGGCGATGGAGGGACGGGGAGTAGGGATTTTAAAACTGAGAATCCACTATGTCTTTTCACATGCCCTCACTGTTGTGACCTTATGCCTGGGTAGTGCTGGAGAATACACAGCCTTAATTGGGTGAACTACTTGTGAATCCCCTTGCTGAGCTGAGGCTGCAGCAGTGCTGAGTCACAGTGCATCGCAGAGGGGTGAAATTATCTCATAAAAATAAATAATTTAGGAAATATATAATTTATGTGTCCTTCTACCTAAATACGTGTGTCTGACCATAGTCAAATCACTGACATTTGGGAAAAAAACACCCGCCCCCCCATCACAAATCACTATAGTTTATTCATTACTTCACTGCAGACTGAACTACAAATGGGAGAGGTTTATCCTCCTACAACATGTTAGCTGTTTCTCTGTATGGTTATTCACACTTAGAGCTTTCTAGAAAGAAAGCAGAAGCCACGCTTTCATACTCGCTTTGTCGTTGTACGGCTCCAGCTTTCGTATAATTTTGAGCCCTGTTAAAACGTCAGCACTGCACACATCTAATGAATTATGTTCAGTCAGCCATTTCAGCTGCTAAATAAGCTGAGGTGACCCCTATAGAGGGTAGCACATGTGGGTTTTGTTTCAGTCTTGATGGCTGTAATAGCTAGCTCCTTATTGTAAGCTTGCACAGAGACAGAAACAAGTTATTTTTCCTGATATCTGAATTCTTTTCAAAAGGAGGACTGAAGTTTTAAAAATGTTTACTCTTGATTTTAAATGACCCATGATAAATGCAGTAGTCACTCCTAAATAAAAGTTTTCTTTAATAACAAAGAACTTTTTAATATCTGAGACATGACAAGATGCCTTGTTTCCACATGATTTTCTAACATTGAGCTACTTTTGGATGCTCCCTTGTCACAAGAGTTCACCACACTAGGTAGCTCAACATATTTGATTTGGCAGATTTTTTTATTTATTTATTTGTTTTTACTGGATGCCCTTCCTGATGCAGCCCCTAAGGGATCTGTGTCTCCTCCCATAGTGGCATATTTACAAAATTCTTTTACGTCAGATGCTGAAGGTGATCGTGTACGGATAGCAGCTGAAGTATGTTTCGCGCTGAAAGAACACAGTTCATTCTTATAATAGGCACAATAGAACAAGATTAAAAGTCTCCAAAGAGCACTTTGAATCGTGGGTATCGCTTTTTCAATTTACGATCCTCAAATGACATGACACGTAATGAAATGTTACCATTTACGCACCAGAAATTATACAAGATACACGCTACACCCACAGGAAAGGCACAAAAGTGTTGTCTGACTTTTCCATTAAAGATCATGCTAGAATATGCCACGTCCAGGTTTAAATATCCGGGACTGGTATTTTTCACAGTTTTGTGATATATAGGGTTCTGACAGTTGTGGGAACAAGGATGACTAACTTTATTCTAAAGCAGGAAGAGAGGCATATGTGAGCATGGTTATAAAGTTGTGCCAAATTTGAATGCATTTTTACTACCCTGAGTCCAAAAAAAAAAAAAAAAAAGAAAGAAAGAAAAAAACTGTTAAGAAAACCATGCACTGAGGTGACCTCTTGTCAGAGAGGGAACAGCTGCCCTAAAAGCAGAGTGTACAAGAATTCCCTTGCTGCAACTGTGCAGTTATGTTGACTCACTGGTGAGCTGCCAAATTGGAGTCTGGTACCTTTTTCCAGTGGATTACTTTTAGCCTTTCAAGCAAATAAAGAAGTATAGAATAACCTGAATCTTGTTTGGGGACACAAACCACAGAAGATTCTTCATACAGGAAAACTGATTTTCAAAATAATCACAGAAAACAAATTACCAATATCTATGATTTATCAGTTGTTTAATTAGCTTTTTTTTTTTCAAGCTTAACTTTTAGGAGCATTTCTTTGACACTCTAATCAGAATTTTAGAAGTACTTATGCTGCTCGTTAAAGCTTAAGAGAGCATTATAAATCATCTTTACAGTGTACCTCATCTTGCAGCTGCAGTGAATTTTACAATGGATACACACTGTGCTGCTATAGGCAATGGGGGACAAAAACAGAAGTGGATTGCATACCAAACGGCTGCCTATAGATTCTCATCCTAACAATTCATTTTGATCAGCCAAGAAGAGCCTTTAACTCCGAATATACATAGAGGCTACACGCAAACCAGCAGGCAAGGCTATGACCCAGTGGTCACCTGAGGGTCAACATACGGTTATTTCTTACATAATGAAACAGTTCAGAAGTTAGTCCTGTTATACTAATTGTTATGTGGGTAGTCTATTACCAGGCTCTCATTAAAATAAATCAAAGTGGGAAGTTGCTGGTCTCTCTGTTTAAAGGCTTGAAGCTTTAATTCATGTTCTTTCTTCACTTGTTTATTGTTTTTTCAGGGTCTTTAGAGCCACAAACTTTCCCTGTATGCTCTAACAAGAGGGCAGGGTGCAACCCTTGACAGATGGCGAGGCAATTAGAGGCCTAACATAGATATGCAATCACTCATTAACGGTCTACCTGACCTGCATGCCTTTGCGCAATGTGAGCAAACAGGATCACCAAGGGGAAACTTGCTACCTGACACACAGGGACATAACAATAGATAGAAGGCTGGGGGTGCTAACTGAACCTCGAGTCGCCTTGCTCTGAGTCGCTCTCCCTCCTCACACCTAAACACCTGTTTACACACTGAGAATAAACATATTGTGCTTTGGGGAAAAGCGGAAGGAGGAAACAAAAGAGGATGATAAATTAAAATCTAGCATGCTATGTATGGTGTAGAAATCTAAGCAGAGATACTGATGCATATGACTTGTCACCAGTGAAACTGATTAAGGTATTAGCACATCCACTAGGCTCAGTGGAAACAGCAAAAGTCAAAAGGAATTATATAATTCCTTGAGATTTGTCCCCCAGAGACATGAGTAGACAGACAGACAGACAGACAGACAGACAGACAGATAGATAAGATATAGATAGATAGATAGATAGATAGATAGATAGATAGATAGATAGATTTTTATATACAGTTAATGAGTATAAATGAAAAAAAACAGTAAATGAAAAATAAAATGGTTAAAAAATGAAATTATAGACAAATGTTGTTATATGATCTGACAAGTGGGTTTTCGTGTGAGACAAACAAAATGTCCATCAATTTAAAAATAGACTGGTGAGGATGCGAGCCTCTCTGGTGTACCCTGAACGTACCCAGATGCGGCACATGTTTATGAGTGGCAGTCCTGCCCCGAGGTGACCTCCCCTTTAAGTGGTAAGAAAGCAAACAGCTGCTGTCTAACAAAATATTTCCCCTGTCGAGGTGTTACAGCACCTTTGAGTGCTGTTGACCTGTCAGCTGGACAGTTTAAGAAAATAAACTGCACACTATATTTGAGCAACAGCTGTGTGAAAGCGTTGGGGAAATTGAATTCTAAAGTGTGTGATGGCCACATCTGCAGGAACACAACTAAAGTAGAAGCTGGTAACGCCCATGACTGGTTACCAGCGCAAATTAACGTGTTAGTGCTGAGACTTGTTGTTTTACACAAAGAAATGTATGTGCCTCTATGTTTGGGTTAATCCAAGTATTGTGTTTGGATTTTTTGGTTGTTATTATTTTGGTATTTATTTCAACTAATAGCAGTGCAGTTTTGTTTTTTCCACTGTAGATAGTGAGCAATGGTTAGTTTTAATCCTTCTAATTGGTCTGATCAGCCAATATACACCATTCAGCCACAACATTAAATGTCCTTGTTTAACACATAAACAAGGGGGGTGGGGGTCAGTGAATTAGTGTTTCTGTTGATTAAATGTTACTTATTGCCCAAAGATAGCTGAGATGACTCCAGCCCACTGTGACCATGAAGTTAATGAGCAACTATGAAAATGAATGCATGGATGGATGTCCATTGTTGTTCTTGGCTGTGCTAAGTTATTATTATTATTTTTTGTAATCATAGTCTGAGTTTGGTTCTGTTTATTGATGCTTTCACACACCAGAATCTTTATTGCTTCTTTTTGTGTTCTTTTACTCTTTTCTTTTCTTTTTTTTCATCTTGGGTATGTCAAGTCACGTTTGTGACTTTTTGTGCCTTCCAGGACCATTCATTCCACACAGAGTTTTGAGATGGGACATAAAAATACCCAATACCAGCATGCTGTGAGTTCAGAAATGTATTTTTAATGTTTAGGATTTTAGCCATTTCAACAAAGAAAGTTTAGCATTTCAAATCTAAAATAAAATGTAATTAATGCATTACCACCAACAGATGAGCCTAGTGTACAAAGCTAAAAAGGTTGACCTTGTGATTTCAGTGCATCATCACTGACAGCCTCCTTTAGTAGAGAGGCATTAGGTTCAGGAATGAGAGCCAAAGACAGTGCTAATACTGTGAATTATGGACAGTGAGACTGCCAAATTACAGTCAAAAGCCAGAATAGCAAAAAGCACTGAATTGAGATAATGTGCTAATTAGACAGCTATTGGTGGATCTCTTTCCATTACCATGGACACTGGTGGTTATTTACGTGACACATTTTGTCCAGTCCATGTGATCATCATCGACTCTGAACTATGGTCTGTTCTGTTCCTACTGTTTTATTAATGATTGAGAATTCACTCTTATTACATTGCTGCAGCAACAAAGTCCTACCACCATCACAACATATAAACATATGGGCCCAGTTTCCCATACAGGGATTATGTCTAATCGACTAAATACAGTCAGTTGCTACACATGCCGACCAGAAGTCTTGGTTTACAGCAAAGGTTTACACGCCATTAAGGCCAAGCGTGCGCCAGCTTAACGAGCACCAATTAGGCAAGAAAATGGACTTTTGGACAGCCGAAGTAACAACAGCAGGAAAAAGAGACTTATTTTGTATTAACAGTCTGTTCAGCTTTTTGCTGAATTATTTGGAGTTTTGTACATTTTCAACATTTTATTTTAATATTGAATGACCATGTGTGGTAATGCTGTGAATGGTATAACTGCATATGTGAATTATTCTGTTGGTTAAACACAAATATTGAAGCTGCTGAATCCTAACATGGAAACTCAACAGAAGTAGATATTGAAACTAAAGGACTAAACTAGATTTATGAAACACTGAGTTAACTCAAAAAGATCGAAAAAAAAGAAAGACTGTTGTTGGTGCTCCACCAGAAGACAGCAGAGTGGTACCTCCAACACGAGGCCACACGCATTCTGTTTCCACCGTCCGAAGGGCAAATTTCATTTAAACACATCAACCATTCACTTCAAATTGATAATGCACTGTATTCTGGGTATTATGTATTTGCCATGTATCAGCTTGAGTAATAAAAGCAGTCCAGCAAAACAATGCACTGATGCAGAATTAGAATGGACTTTAACATATTCTGGCTACGACTTTCATTGGTCTTTACTGGCCTCAATTTCTATGTCAAGTAAAATTTAACAGAATCTGACAGGATGTTAGAAAATGTGTCCTGCCAATGCTAAAGTGATGATCAAGACAACTCAAAATCCATACCCACAATACACAAACACACACACTTTAATAAGAAGACAACAGTGATTGTAGCCTTAATAGGCATGTGTAATGATGCATTTCAGGGTGCAAGTGTGCGAGCAGACATATTGCAGATTTGAACAAAAATAATTATCTGCTTGATACTGATGAATCAAATGCCTGACACAAACAATAAGATGCGCATACACACACACACACACACACACACACACACACACACACACAAACTGTTAAGTTTTGTTTCTGCTGCCCACCCGGGTATTTCTTCAATGGAAAGCCGACAGTTTTCCCTACAACATGTTCTTCATAGTCTCTGGCAGTTAGCAATTAAATTGTCAGACAGAAAACACACAGTCAACGTTCATAAAGTCAAACACAACCAGATCCGTGTGCACAGCCTTACACAAATAACAACACAGGCAGAGGCAAGAATAGAAGTACACTCAGTTTTTTGCCAAAAAGATGTCAGATCATAACAAACTGTATTGATTGCACTTCTTTTATTCAAAACTTAACAGAATGACACACACACAATCAGTACTTATTGGCTGTTTGAACTTCAGCATTTAAACCTGCTTAAAGAAGTCACAAAAGCAACGCACAATTCAATAAAAACATTTTTGCTATAACATGTTATTGATGAAAGAAGTCATCTGTAATAATAACGAGTCAGAGACAGAGTGAGGGCAGGAATAAAGATGAAGAAGAGAAGAGGAGATGAGGGACCGAAAAATGAAAAGAAAAAAGGTTTACAGAAGTTATTCATCTTAATTTATGCTCATTTGCTCTCTTTAAATATATTGTTCTCTTTAATATCACACAGAGTAGTAACATGAAAACACCTTTTTCAAGGCAACCTACACTATAAACACAAATTAAGTCATTATTAATGATTTCTGCTGAAGAGGGAATATGGAAATTCATCAATCCTGGTCTCATGAATACATTTTTTTTACACCAGGAACTTCTTGGGGTGCTGACAGTTTTCAAACCAGGCCAATATGAGTTATTGTTTTGATTTCAAAAGACATTCCTTGAGAGTACAGCTGAGTTAAAGTGCACACCGATTTCATTTTCACTTACACAGACTGCAACCTTTAACGGCTGCTTCACTGACACAGGTGTAAGCAATTGACAGCTAATGAGGTATCATCCATTAGAATTTTATCAGAGATGCAGTTCAAAAGTCTGCATCTGTGATGAAATTCAGTGCAATAATGCCTACGGAAAAGAACTCTCAGCTATAGAGGCTTTAGAGCAACATGTGCTCCCATCCAAGCGACATCGTTTTCGGGAAAGGCCTTGCATATTTCAGGAAGACAAAGTTAAAGCGCATACTGCATCCACTACAACAGCATGACTTCATATGGTAGAAGAGTCTGGGTGTTGAACTGACCTGCCTGCAGTCCAGACCTTTCACCAGTTAAAAGACCTGGCACATCATGAAACAAAGATCCAGGACTGTTGAGCAGCTAGAATTCTGTATCAGACAAGAATGGGCCAACATTCTCCCAGTCCAGCAACTGGTCTCCTCAGTTCCTAGACCTTTACAGACGGTTGTTAAAAGGAGAGTGGGTGCTACACAGTGGTAAACATGACCCTGTCCTAACTTTTTTGAAACATGTCGCTTCCATCAAAAGCAAAGTGACCCTCTTTTTTTTTTAATCTTAAAATGGTACATTTCTCATCTGATATACTCTATGTGCAATTGTGCATAAAACATGTTTTTATTTATGTTTTACACGGTGCCCCAACTTTTTTAGAATTGGGGGTTGCATTCCGTTTCAGCGTAGTGTAGACTGGCTTGTATTTTGTCTCATGTCCTTGTCTCCCCATTTATGTATGTAGATAGTGACATTCTGCAAATGCCAACAGCTGTAGTAGCTGATAATCTGTCATTATAGCACATTCTTGAAGTGTGCTCAAACATCAAGCTTTTTAAAAACGCATGCGTGTGCACGCACGTACTCTCGCGTGCACACACACACACACACACACACTTGGAGATGCAATGCACAGAATAGATAAAAAGCATCCCATCTGTCATAAGCCAAAGCTATGTGATTCTTTATGAAATACTGTATTCTATTTTTAACCTAAAGCAACAGACATAATACATGAGGAGGACTTTACATCTGTCATCTGACAATAAGCAAAATCGCATTTGTACATTTGTTATGATAAAATTATGTAGCCACGTCAATTATGATTAGTGTGATTTCTCTTAAGTTACTTACAGTAAGAATGGCTGACAGTGGCTGCAAAGCTGATGTGATGTTTTTTTTTAAGATCAGATCTTAGCAAGGATAAAATTTCATAAGTGACCTCATAAGACTTACATAGTTATGTATGAGTATGAATGAGACAAGTCAGCACTAACATATAGGAGAACACCAAAATTACATCATTGCTTGAAACCAGCTCTTACACATTATGATGTGTCTTTTCTATCCATCAAGGTCAGAATGGAAAACAGCAGAGAACAAAAAGTCCATTTTTTTCACTCCTTTTCACTTTTTATATTTTCTTTCTCTCCTCAATTATATCTCACTATTTCTCCATACAGCTCCCTCAAAGACTGAGAGGTGAGTAGACTCCATTTCCATCCACCTTTAGAGAAAACTTCAATGTCACATGTCAAGTACCTGCTTGGACATTCAGTCCTTTTTTTCCCCCTTTCCTCTGTTCCTGGTGCTCACTTTTTAGATATGGAGTAGCAAGCTGAATATTCAGCCCCATTTTTCTCCCCTTCCTTTCTCTGTAGTTTTGAATGAGCTCTGTGCCTTCTTACTCTACTTACATCTCTGTACTCTCACCATCTTCAAACTTAACATTTAAGCGAATCAAAGCGAAAGGAGAAAAGCAGATGACATACGAAGAAAGTGGATGGGAAGATAGCAAAGAAGAGTAGGTGAGGGGAGAGATGAGGCGAAAAGAATGGAGAATAAAGAGCTCAACATATGTTGGGACAAAATGAGAGGCAAATGGACCGTAAGGGTAGAGGGAACGGAGAGAGTGGAGGGCAGAGTGTGCAGAGCAGAGAACATAGAGAAGAAGGTAGAAGATCTGAAAACATGATATATGAAAAGACATGAAGGGAAGAGAATACCACAAAAGAAACTGTAGATAGACTTGAGATGTTGTTCCACAGGTATATGAATTATTCATGTCTCTGCAACAATGGCTCAAGAACCACAACTAGGAGGGTGTGTGTGTGTGTGTGTGTGTGTGTGTAGGCATATATTCAAAAATAAGGCCTACAACAACAGTCCTTTAACTTCATTGACACTAAACATAAGAGAGTATATCTTTGACTTGTTTTATAAATTATACTCACTAGTTTGCCCTTTCTTTTTACCACACTGGGCGACATGCATTCATATTTTATTTATTGGTATTTCAGTTGAATGAAATACCACACTCTGCTCTGAACATGTTCTGATGTTCTGTTGACATCACAAGATTGCGCAACGTGATGAAAGAATGTTGTAGGTATAAAAGGTTTATTTTCCACCTGTCAGATTACAGTGGATTTTTTGTTTTGTTGTTGTTTTTTTGTTTTTAATGAAATTAAACAATGAAAAAAGAGCTCACCTTCTCAGAGTCCATTGCAGTGATCACCCACACACAGTGCGCATTGTTCTCATATTGAACTGGGTAGTTGGGAGAAGTTATGACCCCTCTGGGTCCTCTTAGGTTACTGCCACAGGTACGAGCTACAGAGAAAGACGGCTAACATAAATTTACGCTGCTACTGTGCTCATTTTGTATTTTTGTATAACCTTGGTCTGGATTCAGCAAAATGACAACATGAAAAAATAATAATGTTTGAATCTGAGCTTAGAGCTGTAAACTTGCAGCTAAGACACGATAGAGCAGAAAGCCATGTGAAATGAATAGATAATTAAGATGTACATTTTTATGATATGATTTAGCTTAAAAGGGAAAATAAGGATTCTCTTAGGATTTTTTTCCATCAGGAAGTTTTGGGGTCTTAATTAAATTGTTATTCAATGTCCTTTGCATTGATTAGTGTGTAGAATTTTATTTTAGTAAAGCCTAAGTATAACAATGTTTGTATTTACTAAACCAACCAGACCAAGCTACAGTGGCTGTGCGAGGAGGTGCGTGAGCGCGACACAAGAGAACAGCGCCTGAGGAGGCAACATCAGCAGACTAGGGATCAGTTGAAGGCCCTGAGGCAAAGCCGTGACTCGGAGCAGAAAGCTCTCCTGCAGCGCCTGGACCAACAGGAGAAGCTGCTGCACTCTCTCAGCGCTGAAAAGAAAGGTAGAATTTAATTGGAGAAATGCCTTCAAGTTGATTTTACTCACACCCAGGATGCCCCCGCGCAACATCATGCGACACGAATCAGAGCCATTTTCCTCTGAAGGTAGCTAACAGCTGTTAAAGGAGCATAGGATGAGAAATCCTTTAGTTCTTTGTGCTCACAGAATTCATGAGGGTGAGAAATTGTGAGTACTTATCATAGCTAGCTCTCAATGAAAGTCTCTTCTCTCTTTAATGGTTGCTTTTGA
Organism: Pterophyllum scalare; assembly: GCA_024447675.2. Lineage (NCBI taxonomy): Eukaryota > Metazoa > Chordata > Actinopteri > Cichliformes > Cichlidae > Pterophyllum > Pterophyllum scalare. Next base: position 143,504 of record JAMQGT020015127.1, read on the forward strand.
TTAATGCAGCTGTCAGACTCCAATCTCCTGTTTTCATCCTCTCACATTTACATGTAATCACAGCATCATTAAGAGCAAAAAACTAATTCAGTGCAGGCATGTTGCAGAAGTGTTTTTGTTACTGTGTGTTTGTTGTGCTTTGTTATAATGATGCTGGTGAAAATGGCTCTGTATGTATCTGAATCATTGACTTTTTTTTTTAGGATGGGTTTGTCTGTTTGTAGTTGCGGATGTTTGAGAAGCATCTTAATGGTTTGTGAACTTTGAGCCTTCTGTAGAAAGAGGACTTGTTTTTCCCAGTGTGAGCCCCATTTTTGACTGAATTTCTCCTAATGAGCTGTAACTGGCAGAGGAAGAAAAGCTTGTTTTTAGCGCTTCATCTGAACAATACAGGGAAATGAACCTAATTTGTGTTCCATTACGAGAGCGAAGGAGAGCTAAAAAACACAGTGGGACTGAAGACAGATGAAATAGCTGGGCATGGTCAAGGAGATGGAAACAGAGCTGGCTGTCTGGGCTCTGTATGTGTCTTTTGACTAAAGTGAATTGCACAGTTTAGTTCATGATACATGCAAAACAATGCGATTAGCTTTGGAGTCAGTCAGCAGTTTAACAGAAGTAAGAACACTGATATGGTCTCTTTAGTAATTAGACCTAAGAGTAATCTTTTGTCACAGCAGCCATATCTGTGTATTAAAGGCATGGATTTGATCAGCTCTGCTTTAAACTCTCCCACTCAGTATTGACTTTTCTCTGTGATTCGACTGTCATTGTGAGCAAGTAAAGAATTACAAATTCCCACCATGCAGTAATTACATGGTGCATTTTGCAACTATATTCTCAACCATGCATTATGGTAAATACTAATTAATGGATATTCTCAAAGGGGGAGCTGTATTCTCATGAGCTCTTGTATCTAGTTGTTTTCATCTCGGCGCATTAGCCATTATTGCCGGCTCTGTGTAGAGACATTGTGTGGGATACTGGATTTGTGTCAGATTGTGGTTGCGGTTTGTGTATTTTTCCTAAGACCTTTCATCACTTGTGCACTGCTCCCTGTTGGCCCTTTCCCTTAAAAAACAGGTCTGCAGTGTATGTGTAGAAACAGCTGTTTTAGTATTACAGACCCTACTGCAGCTTTTAGGGGAGATGGTGGTGGATGTGTCGATCAGCAGAGACACACTGCTGTGAAAAAATATTTGTCCTTTTTCTTTTTGCGTATTTGTCACATTTACACGTTTCAGATTATCAAAATAATTTTAATATTAGACAACGATAACCTGAGTAAATACAAAATGCAGTTTTTAAAAGATGGTTTCATTTATTGAGGGGAAAATGATCCAAACCTGCCTGGCTCTGTTTGAAAAAGTAATTGGCCCCTAAACATAATAACTGGTTGTGCCACCCTTGGCAGAATGAACTGCAATCATGCATTTGTAATAACTGGCAATGACTCTTTCACATCGCTGTGGAGGAATTTTGTCCCACTCTTCTTTGCAGAATTGTTTTAATTCAGCCACGTTGGAGGATTTTTGAGCATGAACAGCCTGTTTAATGCTCTGGGGTATTATTGGTTGTTTTTGACTTCTTTTGATTTGACATTTATATTTCACCTTAAAACCGTTTACCTTGCCTTGCTTAGTATAATTATTTTCAGCACAGCCTCACATGTGTGACTGTACAATTATTTTTTCATTTTGAGATACTGTATTGGATCACATTGGACCTAAAGTCATACAACAAAGAGAGAATCTGAGTAGGAAAAAAGTTAGATTTTTTTTTTACAGTGAAAACTACAAACATGTTTAATGAACAATTTTTAGAACTTAGAATACCAATATAAATTGTAAATTTCAAAAACGTATGTACAAATTCAGCAAACAGCAAAGTTATAAACAGCTGTTTACATTCAAATGCAGGCAATGCCTCAGGCAGTTTTTGCTCAACTATTTACAGGACAATCAGGTCTCATAATAAAATGCCACACAAATTATTTAAAAAAGAGTTCCTGTCCATCACAAACAGAGGGGCCCGTCACAGACCTGACACTTCAGGTGCGTCATTCCTCCTCTTGTACACATGGAGACAGCGTTTACATTCGAGTCTGCCTTTGGTGGCATTTTGGCCAGAATCTGCCTTGTCCATGACTACACTACACACTACACACCAACTATACTCTCCAAACACAATAAATGTCACAGATCTCTCAATTTTCAAAACTCGCTATCAATATTGCCGTTTTTCTTTCACCGTCATCACTCCCACGACTTTGACCTGTTGGTCAGCAACCAAATGCCACACATTGCCATATAATTTTTTTTGTGTGTGTGTTTGCTCATGGGCGTTTTCTGCTAGCGAACATCCCATTTTTACCATTTCTTACTGCAGTAAGAAATGGTAAATGGTAGACAGGTGTGTGCACCAAACACACACCTGGTGAGAGCACTTAAATTGAAGGTTTTTCCTTTAGAATCAGGTCCTGTCTGTCCTTTGAGGCAAGGAAGAGTCTGTGCTGGATTAGGGTGATGATATTTATACGCATGCATCTTCACAATGCTTACATATACTGGATTCCATCTCTCATGAAGCACTGAGATTTATTGTAACCCTTAAAGCTTTTATCCACATTGTATGCTGGGGTCAGATGGTTTGCTTTGTCATTTCATAGACTAAACCACTGGTATATTCTTATTTATAAGGCAACTGACTTACAAAAAAGTGTGGGAAGTTATTATCTTCAGTCCCAAGAGTCATTTCTTCTGTCTGTCCTTAAAGTTTGCAAAGAATTTGGAAAAGACTGTTTCGATTTATAGTTTCTTCCTCCTGGATTCAGCTGCAAAATCAACTAAAAGCAGCTGGTCTCTAAATTAATTTCAGGTGATTTTAAATGACTTGTGTGCGGTTACTTCAAGCTGCAGATGTTTGGCCTGAATATTATTGTCATTGTCTGTAGTATTAGACAATGACTTTTATGGATGTTTTAGGCTTTATTCATGCTGAAGATTATACATTGTTGTCATCTTTGTATTTTCTTTTTATCATTTGTGCTGTAGTATATTTAATTTAGTGTATTTTTGCAGTATGTATTTTTGTTGTTATTAATCGATGCAACTACTGTTGATTGCACTGCTGTCTTTCTTGGCCAGGACACGCTTGGAAAAGAGATTTGTAATTTCAAGAGTCATGCTTTCCTGACTAAATAAAGGTCAAATTTAAAAGAACAAAACAAAAAAAACTTATTTTAGCTCTAGGTAAAACCCTTTTTTGGGAGTCACCAAAAATTTCTCTTAGCAGGAACAATCCTGCAATCTTTAGGCAAAAGATAGGCTTTCTGTTTTCTGTTTTTATGAACGGCTTAAAAACAATGGGATGTGATGAAAAGCATGCTTGGCATAGTTCACAAACTAAGTTTGTCCAGCAGAGCAGGTTTGACTCACCACCGTCTATAGAAGACTTAGCAGAGTGTGCAAAATGGCCAAGCATATGGCAGTGTGTATATATATATATATATATATATATATATATATATATATATATATATATATTGTGTGTATATATATATATATATATATATATATATATATATATAATATAATATACTAATATTGTAATATTGTAATATGGGGATTTTCATTCTTCAAACTGAACATTGTTATTAGCTGCAGAAAATCCAGATTTAGTTGGACTCCAGTTTGCAGATGCTGATAAGAGCTACTGTAAGGGACCGTGGACAAGCAACAGTAACATTATTATGTTACTGTGTATGTTACATTTCCTTTTTTATTGTTTCAGTAATGGAAACATTTTTCAACAGCATTTGCTTGTCCTGCTCTGCATAATGCAAAGCAGAATGGGTATTGTTGCCTTTGCTTAATAAAATAGAATTGCTCAGTAAATTCCTCTAAAACAGTATCTCATTAAGCAGCCAGTGATCATCAGTAAAACTGTTTGCTGCAATCAACAAACATCAGTGGTTTGTCGCTCATTTACCTGTCAGGGTAAAAAATAATCCACCGGCGCCAAGCTCTGTTTGAATCAAATATATTGGATTAGTGTTCATCACATGACTAAAATGTAATCGGTATAAAAAATAATCTTTTCTTGTATCCTGGAAGGTTAGATGCCAGAAAATCACTTCTACATTTAAAAAAGTAGTAGTATTTTGTTATCAATCTGTAAATCTGTTAAAATCCCTATCACTATTAACTAAAGCCCAAGTTTGCTTGCTTTGTCTGACCAAGATTCAAAAATCAAAATATATTAAGTGAACAGCTACCACTTTGAAAGAAAAGCAGCAAGCCATCACATCTGAGAAGCTGGAGGTTTTTTGCACTAAATTTACAAAATTATCCAATTAGTAACAGTAGTTGTCTTCATCGAGAAGCTGTTTCTGCTCTATAGTGCTTTCAGATATTAAAAACGTTCATGGTACCTGCCACAGGTGGACAAGTCATCAAAATAAAAGCTAGTAAATGAGTATTACTTGGTCTGGCCTTACACAGCTCATGTGGACCCCAGATATTACTTTGACATCTGACGGGGCTCTGATAACTCGCCTCATCAGCAACACCATCTTTTCTTACACACTGTTGTCATTACAGAGCTGCTGGAGAGAAGTCGCAAGAAGGAGGAAGAAATGAGAAGCCTTCAGGTTAGTTTTTTTTTTTTTTTTTTTTTTGTTAAATCCAAATCTGTTTTTCTATTATTTGCATCTATTAAGCTGCTCTCTAAATAGTACTTTCTTAATATCTAGCTGACCTAATTTAACTGTTTGTGGCCAAGAAGAGACAGTTGGGACAGTTTAGTGATGTGTTGCATTTCTTTAAAAAAAATTTATTTATTTATTTATTTTTGGTGTATGTGAGTTGGTATAGTACTGTGCAAAAGTCTTGAGCCACCCCCCATTTCTTAATATTATACTAGGAAAATGGGAAATAGGTGCAGCGACTTATTGAAACAATCCAATCCATGACTAATAGTGTTCCATTGTGTGTTTTTCTATCCAGGTATGCTTTTACTGCATTGGCAGTCGTACTGGAAAATGAAGTTGTTGCCAACTATTGCTCAAGATCTCTTTAAAATAATTACAAAAAAAGTCTGGCTCTTTGGAAGTGAAATATAAAGAAACGAAGGGTGGCTCAAGACTTTTGCCCAGTACTGTATGTCTGTGCTTTGGACATCTGAGCTCTCTGAGGGTGTGTTACAAACATTACTCCACAGCTGTAGGCCTGACAGACTCCTGGCTGCCAAGCTTGGACAAATAGCTAATTACTGCGGACAAGATGGCTTGGAGTTTAAAAGCCACTAGAGGCCTTGTTTCTGTCTTTCAATACTGCAGCAGCTACTCTTGGCAGGACACCAACCCACCTAGTCTCATGTGAGCTGGCCTTTTATTCACTATTGAACAGCAAAAAACATAGAGACGCCAAAGAAGAGAAGAAACTGTCTGGTCCTCTGTGAATGTGCATGCGTGTTATTGATACCGTGTCCTCATCCGTGGCTGCATAATGGCACCTGCCGGAGTTTGTGCACCCTTTTAGACGCCGCCGAGCTTTTAATTATGAAGGCTGAGGAGACGGATATAAAAAGAAAAGATGATGTGAAGGACATAGATGAGTTTTTGTTTTTTTTAAAAGTATGTTGGGGGTGGGCTGAGGGGGGAAAAATCCCCTTGTTAGAAACCATCAACACATTACAGCACAGAGGGGGAGAAGCAGTCGGTTGGAGGGAAGAGCAGGTGTGCGTTTGAGTGGCAGATAAGAGGCATAGCATCACTTATGCATCGTTAGAGAGGGAACATCAGTCAGGAGCTGGATGAGTGGCGAGAGCGGTTTGTCTTTGTGCGAGTGTGTCAGTGTGTGTGATAAGAAGTCTGTTGTGTGCTACAGACTCTCCCTAGCCCCTGCATTTCATTCCCTTGCTACCCATTTGTTGGAACACTCTATTCCTCTCTTCTGTCAATTTTTTCCTCCTACACACGCTTATACGTGGTTTCACTCTTCTCTGCCACCATTTTGAGCCATTCCCTGGACTCACTGAAACATTATATGTGTATAAAGACTCGGAAAGAACCAGTGGTAAAGTTAAATAATGTTGCTGTGTTTGTGTGTCTTTTCAGGATCGTGTTTTGGATCTGGAGATGGTAAGATGTGATGTCTTAGATAATTTTTCTTTAATTTTTTTTTTTCAGGTTTATGGAACAAAGTGCCCGCAAGTTGTTAAATGAGAAGTCACACTGACTTTCAGTTTGATTTGGTTTAGCCATGTAGGCAGGTTCACCTAAGACTGTGTTTGTTTAGCAGCCGACAGAAGCCGACACACGGTTAGAAATGATTGCTTTAGTCAAGGCTCAGAGCTCTGTTAATCATCATCAGTCTTTCTGATGGGGTTAAGAACCAAGCTGTACTGACAATACAGCATCGACCTCACCATCCAAACTGTTAACGTCTGCCACTAACATCTTTAATCAGCTATTACATGTCAGCCAGAAATTAATTAGCACAGCTGAAAGAGTGTATTGACCCAGTCTCTTATTACTCTCTCAACCCTGGAAAACTGACATCGGGTGATTTTCACCTGTGTGAACATGACAGCATTACAAAACTCGCGTTAGTATTCTACGGTTAAAATAAATAAATAAATAAAGCCATCTAAGTCACTCTGTCCATCCGTCACTATTATGCAGCATGCTTGTCTACTTCAGGCTTCAATTAGCTGTAGCAAGAAAGAAGAAGAAATATCGCGGACCACCAACAACTCACATAAATTTTTGCTTACTGCAATCACACAGTGGCAGGACACATCGACCCATCTGTCACTAGCCAGGGAAGTGGGGCTCATCAAGTAAATCTTAGTTGTATGTCAGCGTGCCATTCAGTGTAGCAATCAGTGTGACGCCTTGTAACAGCCAGCTCTTTAGATGCTTAAATGCTCCATCTGAATGGGAACAAAAAGGCTATTGAAGGTACAGTGGAGAGATGAATAGAATGGAGTGCAGCTAGAGTAGTACTTAATTAAAGATTGTGCTGAGTGTGTTGTAACAAGTCCTCAATTAGCTTTTGAATTGACCAAGCAGTATGACATCATGTCCGTTTACCATGTGGGAACAGCACCCCCCTCCCCCCCCCCCAAAAAAAAAATTTTAAAAAAATGGGCAGGCTGATTGGGTGCAGAATAGAAGCACCAATATTGCCCAGAGATGTTGTGAGAGGAGTTGTAGACATATACAAGATTTCAGAAAACAAAACGACGTAACAGAAAAGACAACATTTCACCTCTCAGAAAAGTTAGCAACAACATTTTGGGGTTTTGAATGCACAGACACTTAAGTCCTGGAAATGTTGTGTTTTCTGAAATGTCATGTGTTTTTTTTAAAATGCCGATGTATTTTTGCTTTTGTTGCTGTGTTTTGCACCTCGCGACCGCTGTAGTGAAGCCATTAAATTTTGCTAGAAAGCGTTTCCTCCTAAGCGACGTGCCTTGTAGAATTTGGCACACAGCTCACTTACACTTGTTGCGCTGCATTCTTTCATTTTGCAAAGATTCGCCGTTAGGCATCACATACTGTGCAGTTTATACTGATAATGTCTATTCTCTTTGTTGCTCAGTCACATCACTCCGTTAACCACCCTGTTGAATTTTTCAAAAATGTCTATTTTTTATGGTGCGTTTCTCTTTCACCTATCTGCCGTGCGTCTGTTCTTTTTGGGCATATGCGGTTAAGTAAGAAAAACATATTTTTGCTCAACTTTTTACCTTGAAATGTGTTGAAACTTTTATTGTGATAGATCAGGTATCTGGATCATAAATGCATTTACGAAATAGCTTTGGACTGATCCGTACACAGGCTGAATACAGGTTAATTTTATATGCTGTGTCTGGTACTCCACAGTCAGTACTGTCATGTGGGAGGATATAAATAATACATAACTGTGCTGCTAACAGTATCAGCCATGTACCTTTGTTGTTTAGGCAGTACTTCCATTATGTGTGCAAATACAAAGGCGTCAGTCGACTCTGCAGAGTAGTTAAAAACCATGAACGCCTCATCCAGCTGCGCAGCCTTCATCAGTTATTATCGTTTAAGATGAACCTTGACTCAGAGCG